>JASANC010003413.1:0-21311 GCA_030248135.1 Theristus sp. LFF4_11 | reverse complement strand
AGGCGCGCCAGTGGATCATGAGCAATGAGCAATGCGGATGCGGGGCGGGTACGCCCATCTATCATAATGAAGCTTTGCGCCAAAAATAAAAGGAAACAAAACCGAAAACTTTCTTGCATTTTTGATATTTCTTTTGAAAAACCTGAAAAAAATTTGAAAAAAACAAAAAAAAATCGAAAAATTTAAAAAATAAATAAAAAAATGCCCATTTTTTTTATTTAAAAAAAATTTTTTTGAAGCTTACATCTCTAGGTACACCCCCCGAGAGCACAAGAGACCGTCGGGTTGGGGGGGGGTGGGGGCACCCTGCCACCCCCCACCAAAAACCGGGCACCCCCCCCCCCCCCCCATCGGATGGCCCCCTTGAAAATTTGGCCGACACCCCCCACACCCCCATGAAATTTTGTCTCGCGGAGACCATAGTTGTTCCAGAGCTGGGAAGTTGGGGAACCGATACTGATAGCTGGAGCAAATTTTCCAGATAGATAGATAGCTGGAAAATTTGGGGGAGGGGCGCGGGGGGCCATGTGACTTTGGGGGGGGGGTCGGTCAAAATTTTGGTTTGGCACCCCCCCCCCCCCCGGCACCATACCCCCCCCCCCCCCCATACGAAATTTTTTTTGGGCCCTCGGTACTGGAGGGGGGCTGTCAAGCAAATTTCGAGGGAGGTGTGTGGATGGTCCAGTCAGTGTCAGGTTTAGGGGGTGGGTGTCGCGTGATGGTGCTATGGTAACTAAATAAATCCGGTTTTGATCGGCTCCAATAAAATTAGCTTAAAAAAACATTTTGCTAAACAAAATAGTCCTGTGTTCAAAAAAAGAAAGAAAATGCTGCGATTAAAAAAGAAGAAACATCAGTGAGCACAGATTGCTTTCAAAATAAACAATCATTGCTATGGTAAATCAATAACAGTCAGTTGAAGCAATTCAAAATCAAAATCCAATGCATTTTTAGTTCGGATCATCCAGATTAAGAAGATTAAAATCCACCCAAATATAATTATTGTATTCATCAGCTAACCGTGCCGCGAGCACATGTCATTAACTACTATCCTAAAATATACTAGCCAATTGACCCGTGCCTACGGCACGGATATCTTGAAAATACAATTATTATTTTTAACTATTTTTCCTAATTTTGGACAATCTTGAACAGTTCTCAAATGTATTGAATTTTGATTATAAACTACTTTAGTCATTCCAGTTCAAATCCTCAACAACAATCAGATCCAGAACACAATCTTTGCTACATTCAAAAAAAAATCTTCTTAAACACCATGGTTAATTGCTGTTCCAGTTGATAATATGCTAAAAAAATTTTAAAGATAGTTGAATTTTAAACAATAAAAAGTAACGCTTTATAAAAATCGTTTTTGAATGTAGTATGCACAATATGTGAATTTTTTGTTTTGAAATTGACACATTTCTAATTGAACCCGTGTTGAAAAATTTATAATACAGTTATAATTTACGCATTTATATTTTTGCCGATCACCTGCTACAAAAAATAAAAAAGTGACGTTTTAATCAAAGTAACCATTTAAAAAAACAATGTTTTTATACTTTACATATTTTCTAACATATAAGCAAGTTTTTTCGCGAAAGTGAAAAATGAATGGAACAAAAAGTAGTTTTCAAACACCCATTTAAATACATCCGAATTTAATTTTTTTGTTTCTGTATTTCACACATTTTTATTTGAACCTGCGTATTGAAAAAATGTCAAATTTGGAAAATTCGCTTTTTTCAAATAACCACTTTGAAAACCATCTTGCTTTCTAGTCAGATTTTTAAGTAATCGCACACTTCATTAACAAACCCCGTTTATTTGATTTCGCAATTAATTTTTAGTTTACTTGTTTAGATAAAACTTTTCTGTTTTTGAAAAAGTCTCAAGCAACAACTTTACAACACTTTTCTGTTTTTGAAAAGTTCTCAAGCAATAACTTTTCAACCAAATGATAATGAAAAATATTGTCTTGAAAGCAAAATGCAATGTCCACTTGCAATATCGATGTCGTTTTTTTGTAAATGATTTAATTTAAATGATTTAAAACCTGATTTAAAAAAACAACTGCAACCATTCTTCATAGTTGGTTTTCTTTCATTTTTCGCATTCGGTCATCAAGTTTTGAACAGCAACAGTTGCCATTATTTTTCAATCGTATCTTGAGGCGCTGTCGCGGATGACCAAAGAGTATCATGATGACTTCGCAGTGAAGAGTAATTTTTTTTGAAAATAATTGGCATTGATATTTAAAAAATGAGATTTAGTTTAGCTACCTTAAATAGCAAAAATAAGCGCCAATTCAAATTGCAAAAAAGTGACACGGACACACAGACACGACTATTATCTTAGTATAATAGACTATAGAATTGAGTTGGAAATAATTGTCTCACAAACATTTTTTTACGCTGCACCGTTTGTCTCCATTAATAATACCTAACACCACTGAAAGCTTCAACAGGTACTACCAATCATCATCCACCACTGACACTATCACTGGTTTTATCACAACACTTCATCTCTATCTATCTAACTTGTAAAAACATCGTTCCAACATGAAAAAGGAATCGCAGGTGATCGAAGTCTTTTATCGATTTCTGTTTGATTTCCATGAGTCATTTACATTTTTTTTCACCTGAAGTTTCCAACAATTTTAATGATACATACACTAACGAATTGCAGGCTGACAATGAATATGACATCCTCGCAGTAAGCCCCGACAACGAAAATAGTGTCTCCATGCGCTTCTTGAACTGCACCAACAAACAAGCGGCAGACGACAGTGGGAAATTGGTGTCGTTACTGCGAGTTGTGAACAAAAAAGAGAAGCAGACACCCAGAGCACCGACGGTGCAAATGTATGTACCTTGCGACGAATATCTACCAACCGACCGTGAATCTGAGGACAACAAGCCTGTGGAAGTAGTGCAAGTTCAAATAGTTCCCGAACAAGATCCCGGAAATAAAAAGGTGTTTGTTTGCTTTTCCGTTTCCTTTGGCCGCCGGAGTGCATTGGTCTTATATTTTGTCAATGTTTTAGGATCGATCGCTTCAGAGCTCGGACAATATATACGAGACGACGCCTCTATACATATGTGACCAACAACAACAACAAGTACCCCATCAAGAACGACCGCCATCACAAACAAACTATCGAGTTCTGTTCACTATAACGATAATCGCTTTGTTGATGTTTCTCGTGATTGCTGGTGGTCTCATTGGACTATTGGTCGCCGTGAAAACACGCACAATCAACATATGAAAAAAATTAAAAGAAAATGACAATCGAATTCGAACAACATGACAATTCGATTCATAAGACAACTCTGAGAATAAAATGCTAAAAATTGCTCTATTTATTCAATATTCACCGCGTTGTCAAGCTCCAAAAAGCTGCCATATTTACTCGGCTATTCCGTATTTATCTACTAAAATTTTGCGAGGTTTGACTACGGTCTAGGTCTTTTTGATTATATTTGAAGCACGCCTCCCACCGATTCCGGAAACCCAAAGGGACCAAACTCCGGTCCCCCACCGGCCACCCCCCTCATCTTCGGTACTGATTCCAGATCCTCGCGAAAACAATTGGTTTGGTCAGTCAGTGGTAAACGTGCAAAACAAATGCAGGGGCGCGACATATGGTACGCCTTATGGTACGGTGTATGGTACGCCATATGGTACGCCGTGTGGCACGCCATATGGCAAGCCAAGTGGTACGCCATATGGTACACCGTGTGGCACGCCATATGGTACACCAAGTGGTACGCCATATGGCAAAGGGTGGGTGTACAGTGGACCAAAGAACCGAACCGTCAGTTTGAGAAACATTTTCAACGGTGCAGTGCAGGAGGTTTAGCTGTGCAGGATCCAGTCCATGATGCAAAAAAATGTCTAAATTGCTGCGTTTTCCGTTTTCGACACGAAAATAGATCAATCCACCAACCATCAGATCAACAATCAATAGTATCTAAATACCGTATTACCTCCATTAAGCCCGGGCCTTGTCGTACTGATGAGCCTGGGGCCCGTATACGCTTACTAGGCGAAACCGCAAGAAACCTCGACTCGAATGCACCTATATTTTTCGACCATCGGATTTTCCTCCGGCACTTTGAATTTTTTTTAGTTAATTTAAAAAAGTTTTAATTTTTTTTAATTAAAAAAAAATTGGTTGGGATTTCGAATTTTCGCTTTTTTTTCGAAACTACGGTACCACCAGTACCGTGGGCCAGTAGCGAAAGCGGGACCTTGGGTGAGGGGGGGGTGTTTGCCAAATTTTAGAGGGGGGGCGTGTCAGGTGCCTTCTCGGTGAGGGGGGTGCACGGGCAGCAAATGTTCCTGAGCAGTACCGTGGGCGAGGGGGGGGGTGGGGGGGGGTTCACCCCCCCGGGCCCGGAGGCCGGGGGGTGGGGGGGGGGGGGGGGGGGGCACCGTGCCACCCCCCCCCTAAACCCGGGCACCCCCCCCCCATCGGACCCCCCCTCGAAAATTTGGCCGACACCCCCCCCACACCCCCCATGAAATTTTGTCTGGCGGAGACCCCCCCCCCCAAAATTTTCCGTACACCCTAAAATTTTTTTCGAAAATCATGATTTTTTGTCTATAAAGTCCATAATATAAGCTGAATATATGATAACTTGACCATCTTCATTGTAATTTCAACGATTTTGCAGCAAAATTTAGGGTTTTCCTTCAAAATTTAAGCGAAAAAATATCATGGGAGGGTGGGGGGGTGGACCCCCCACAGAAAATTTTGAAAAAATGCCCCCCCCCATGGCCATGGGACCCCCATGGGGGCGGGGGGGTCCCACGTTACCATAGGTTGGACCCCCCCCCTCACTTTTTGGTCGGCACCCCCCCCCCCCACGGCACCATACCCCCCCTTCGAAAATTGTTTTGGGCCCACGGTACTGTTCCTGAGGGGGGTGCACTGGCAGAACAATTTCGTGAGGGGAGTGTACGGGATCGCACGGATAATACCAAATTTTTGCCTCAGAAAAAGACAGAAATTCTTGTAAAATACAGAATATTTTGTGCAAACAAGCTGCTTGTTTGGTCAGAAACAACAAAATCTATGCAGGGACAGACACAAACGTCAAGAAAAATGCAAAAATTACGGTATTGGGAAAAATTGATATGAGATTGACCACCGTGAGGGGGGGGGGTGCGATCCAGTACCGAAGACGAGGGGGGGTGGGGGGGAGTACACCCCCCCAGAGCACCCGAGACCTCCGCGTGGGGGGGGTGGGGGGGTGGGGGGTCACGCGACACCCACCCCCCAAAACCTGACACTGGACCATCCACACCCCCCTCGAAATTTGCTAGACACCCCACCCACCCACCCCCCTACATGGACCTAAGTAACAGTGACACCCCTCAAAAATTTTTTCGGACCACCCAAAAATCATGAATTTTTGCTCAAAAATCAAGATTTTTTGTCTTTAAAGTCCATAATATAAGCTAAATGAATGATAACTTGACATTCTTCATTGTAATTTCAAAGATTTTGCAGCAAAATTTAGCGTTTTTCCTTCAAAATTTAAGCGAAAAAATCTCATGGGTGGGGTGGGGGGTGTGCACCCCCCCAGAAATTTTTCTACAATAGTGCACCCCCCCCCCCAATGGCCTACGCCTGGGGGGTGTCACTGTACCATGACTGACACCCCCCCAATGAAAAATTTTCGGCACCCCCCACGTTACGACACCCCCCCCCCCCTCGAAAATTTGCTTTCGCCTTCGGTACTGGTGCGGTGCGATCCCGTGTTTTCTCGCGGAGGGGGTGGGGGTAGGGTTGTTAAAAAAACAAAAATCGTCATTTTTAAAAAAAGAAAAATTAACGAAAAAATTTCAAAAATCAAAGTTGTGCTAAATCGTACGGCTTCCAGCAAGAAGTGTCCGGCGTAGGGTTGTTAAAAAAAACAAAAATCGTCATTTTTGTTAAAAAAAAAAAATTTTTAAATTTCAAAAATCAAAGTTGTGCTAAATCAATCAGGGAGTCCGAAGAACCACATATGATATGCAAGCGCCTCCCGAATGACTCCCGTATGGCGGAACTTTGCAGATTTTGTTTTGGTGACCTCAATTACCAATTTTCCAAACCGTCACCATGCCTCTTCTTGTGTTTTGACCTCCAAAACGTCACTAATTGTCTCCAGCTAAGCTAATGCTAAAGTGAAGACAAACATACCGCCTTGAAATTCGATCAATTCTTCTGATGGTGTCGCGACGACACGACACGAAGCAGCAACCAGACAACGTAGCGCTTGCAAGCGGAGCAGCGAGCACAATCGGACGCTCTGCGAGGCGAATCGTCACCTTATCTGCATCGGAAATGGTAGGCTAAGCTTTGGGACGCTCAAAAACTTCATCGCAGATGTTGTCGAAGCCTAAAATCAGTCGGTAAAGAAACGTTAGGACGATGGTTGCGGTCGACAGTGGAAGCTTTATCAGACGCTATCTGACTCCAAAACAACACACCAAATCACCCAAACACGGCACTTATATACAAACGGAATCACCAATTATCTGCTAATTATCTCCTTTAATCACCTATTATCTACTTTTCCCCCCTTAAAGCGGGAAAAAGGCACAACACAAGCTTGAACATAAAGTTCCAATTTCAATATCAATTCAATAATCACACTGAAGAACGAATCCGCTATCGACGAACGACTTTCTTGAATTCAGCACATTGATGAACATCGCCGTTGATTGACTTCCGAATTCATCGCCGTTGATTGACTTCCGAATTCGCTCATCCACTGAACATCGTTGTCGAATGCCTCGAACAATCGCCTCAACGAAGGATTCCTCAGCTGTCCAACATTTTCTGGTTGCACCTGTTTCTTTCCCCTGACAACAATTTTCGGTCGACGTGCTCTTCCGGACTTTGATCAAAGCTGTCGCCTTTTTGATATGACTATTGGTGCTCAATTCGTTGTTTCCGTTCGGGAACACTTGAGGCAACATCCGCTGAACTGATTCCTTGTTTCTTGACGGGTCATCTCCTCGCTGACATTGATTTGTAACTTTGCACTGGAATGCGTGTGATAACAACGTCAATCCAATGAACGTCATCGCGAAAAGAATCCAAAACTTCTGGAACAGGAAAGTTGCACAGCAAAAATGCGTCATCCGAATGTTCTGGTTATTTTCAGTTGCCGCCGATTTTCTCTTTGAGCTCTGACTTTCTGGCTTGTTCTGTTTTCGTGTGTTTCCATTCTCTGACGAACAGCGCATTCGACGCAAGCACAACTGCTCGCACGATTTCTTGCTCTTTATAAGGCGCAATTCTTTGTTGTTCTTTGTTGTGACTTTGATCGCGAGCTTTTTCAATTTGTTTCGGCCAATTATCATATCAATATCGTCGTCCAAATCATCCGTGACTGAAAACTGACACCAATGAATTGTTTGTCCGTCGACTGACAACGTTGCACGGCATGTGCCTTCCACTCGTACCGGCGTGCCGTTCACTGCTCGCATTGTGTGCCCGTTGGTTGTCCCGTTGGTTGTATCGATCTTGAATCCACGCTCCACTGCGTATTTCTTCGAAAGAAGCATTCCATCGGAACCTGTGTCAACACAATAGTGCTGAACAACTTCGTCTTCCAGGATCGGACGTTCGAACTCTCCGTTATCCAATTCAAGCGGAGGAAACAAAACGTTGGTTGCCTTCAAGATGCCAACTTTTTGCTGTGGCTGTATTGATTCAACATCAACATTCTGTTTCGGCTGGAACTGCTGACGGCTTGTGCTTTGCCGATTTTGGTCATTTTGGCTGGTGTTGTGCCAATTTGGCATTTGGTTGAACGATCGCTGTCCACACGAATCGTAGTGTACTTCGTTGTTGTGTGGCACATTACGTCGTTGCCAATTCGAGCGGCAGTGCGCTTCATGGTTGTACGGCCCATTTTCATACGAGCTTGAATTCGAACTCCATCGGCTGTACTGATTCTCTCTGAATCTGTTTCTGTTCACAAAACCCAATTCACTGGATGGGGCATACGTTCGCTCTAGATAAGCCAGTGTCTCGGACAGACTGCTGCGCACATACTCCGGCTGCCGATCATAAACATTCCTGGCATAATAGGACAAACAAACACGAACATGCTGGAGCGCTACGTTTTCCGGCGCATCACTCATTTCCAAACGAATTCTCAAACCATCCATCCAAGCACGAAAGTTCATGTTCACCTTTGGATCGAAATACTCCCAACCACCTGACAACAGTTTGAATGCGCGTTCACTGCACCATGTACTTTGGTGACTCAGCTGGTTGAAATCATTAGGCTTGACACAATGGCCACGATAGTCATCACATTCGCCGCGACATTCAAATCTTCGTTCGTGAGCTTTGAACTTTTCATTCTCTTCCATTTGATCGATCTTGTTAACGATTTGGCGGAACGTGTATTGTTCGCATGCCATTTCCGTTGCCTTTGACTCAAAAGCTGCATTGCTCAACCTGGCCGAAAATAGGTCTGCAAGTATTGCATCGATTGGATCTTCGTATCGACCATTCTCATCACACGCTTGACCTCCCATTTCCAAGTACAAATTCTCCAACCGCATGGCAAACGCACGTACTGATTCGTTACTTTCACGGCGCGCTCTTATGAACTGTGATGTTGCACTAATACGCACGTTACGAGAACCGTAGCAACGATTCAGATACTCGAACATTTTATTCAAACTCGTTCGCACGTGAACTGGTTGTGTATCAAGCGCATTACGTGCATTTTGACCCAGACACAAACGCACATGAGCGATAGCCGTTTTTTCATCAACCGGGAATGTTTCCAGACGGCTTCGAACATTTTCACTCCACACCTTGAAACTCAGTTTGCCGTCGATATCAAACGTTTCAAATTGTGCCGTTAACAGCATACGAGCATTTTGACTGTGGTTACTGTGACAACATTCAGTATCACTGTTTGAATCACGCTTATTATTGCCACCAATCTGCTTTTCATCACGATTAGTCAGTGCAGCCAGAATTTGTTGTTGCTGCATCAGCAACTGCATGAGCGGTTCTTTGAAACCCGTGTTTGAATCTGTTTTTTCGGAATTGTGATTTGAGATTTGGACACCTGACGCAATATGCGTACCCTTTTTCAGGGCTGGTGCAGTTGTACCTGGTGCACTCTTATTCAGAGGCACACCTTTTTTCAAGGCTGGTACGGTTGAACAAAAAGGGGCACCTGGTGCTCTCTTAAGCAGAGGCACACCCTTTTTCAGGGCCGGTGTGGGATAGCGGGACGTCTGTACCCTTGGGCCTCGTTTAGATGATGTCAACGACGCAATGCTTGTGTTGGCAACCGATGAAACACTGCCACTGGCTTCGCTGCTTGTTGTCGTTTGATGCCGGCGTTGTCGACGATTCATCATGTGGAATGATGATGATTGATAAGGTTGCGTGATTTCGGTTGTCGGGCTCACCAGAAACGTTAGGACGATGGTTGCGGTCGACAGTGGAAGCTTTATCAGACGCTATCTGACTCCAAAACAACACACCAAATCACACAAACACGGCACTTATATACAAACGGAATCACCAATTATCTGCTAATTATCTCCTTTAATCACCTATTATCTACTGTAAAACGGCCCAAAATCGACTGCTAAAGGTTTTACGAGGTATAATCAAAAAAATTTTTGTTGAACTTTCGAAAAATTGTGCCAAAATTGAGGTTTTCAGAGCATATTAGAGGAAAAATTTTCGAATTTTTTTTTTAAATCGGCATTTTTGTTTTTTTTTAATCACTTTTTTTTCAAAAAAAAATTTTCATTTTTGTTTAACAACCCTAGTCCGGCGTGCACACCTCTGTTTCAAATAAAAAAAATCATACAAAAATGATGATTTTTGTTTTTTAACAATCCTATTCGGACTGCACTCATAGTTGTTCTAGGGGGGGCCTGGGGGGGCCTAGGGTTAGGGGAAAAAAATCCGGATTTTTTTTTAAATTAAAAAAAAAATTAAAAAAAAAATTTTTTTTACAAGTTAGGTTTGTTCGAAGCGTCTCGTCGAGCTGAGTTCATCTAGACTATTTTCAGAACGATCCGGAAAACTATAAGAGCGAAAATCGTGTTTTATTGAAATTATGTCCATTTCATAGAGGGAAAGTTGCATTTTCAACAGTAAAACAAGACAATTTTCGACGTGTACTTGAATATTGAACCGTTCTTAGTTGTTCCTCTTTAGAAAATTACCAAAATTTGACTGTGTTCAAAAATTCCTGTTTGCTGTAGCTAAGTCGGCAACCCCTGTCGACCCGGTCGCCCCCCCCCCCAAGACACTTACTTTCAGGTTCAACCAGCTATGCTATCTGCCACATGGCGAGAGCCCACTCTTCAAATCATCGTATCGAAAACACGTACCATGATTTCGCGATCACGTTGCGGGCAACTGACAGACGCAAGTTTAACACGTTAGTTTAGCTCAGCACGCAAGTTTTAACATGTGGCCATGTTATCGGGTATCTGAAAAACGGTCGTGTGATGTGGTATTAACCAACATCTCCGCTCCAATTGTTTAACAATATATCGCACAACTCCATTGTAGACCTATAACATACGCCAATCAACAAAATATCATGTTCATCTCATGGCCTACCGACTGAAAAAACATGTTCTAAGTTGCAAGAAAACGATTTCTGAAACGATATTTCAATTCAGTTAAGTCATTTCAACGCTAAAAATTGACTCTAGAAGTCATCCAAATTGAAAAACATGGAGTACGTCGGTCAAAATGACCAAATAATGACATGTACCTAAGCACACAAAGAAGTTGGGAAGAAAATTTAGTTTGAACTTTCAAAAAATTATGCCATAAATCGAATTTTCAGAGCAAAGTAGAAGAAAAATTTTTCAAATTTTTTTTTAAGTTTGAAAAAAAAATCCAATTTTTTTTTTAAACAAAAAAAAATAAAAAAAATTTTTTTTCAAAGCCCCTAACCCTAGGGGGGCCGGCCTAGGGTTGTTAAACAAAAATGAAAATTTTTTTTAAAAAAAAAGTGATTAAAAAAAAAACAAAAATGCCGATTTTTTTTTTTAAATTTGAAAAAAAATTTTCTAATATGCTCTGAAAACCTCAATTTTGGCACAATTTTTCGAAAGTTCAACAAAAATTTTCTTTGATTATACCTCGTAAAACCTTTAGCAGTCGATTTTGGGCCGTTTTACCGACTGATTTTAGGCTTCGACAACATCTGCGATGAAGTTTTTGAGCGTCCCAAAGCTTAGCCTACCATTTCCGATTCAGATAAGGTGACGATTCGCCTCGCAGAGCGTCCGATTGTGCTCGCTGCTCCGTTTGCAAGCGCTACGTTGTCTGGTTGCTGCTTCGTGTCGTGTCGTCGCGACACCATCAGAAGAATTGATCGAATTTCAAGGCGGTATGTTTGTCTTCACTTTAGCATTAGCTTAGCTGGGGACAATTAGTGACGTTTTGGAGGTCAAAACACAAGAAGAGGCATGGTGACGGTTTGGAAAAGGGGTAATTGAGGTCACCAAAACAAAATCTGCAAAGTTCCGCCATACGGGAGTCATTCGGGAGGCGCTTGCATATCATATGTGGTTCTTCGGACCAGTACCGTGGGCGGGGGGTGGGGGGGGTACACCCCCCCAGAGCGCCAGAGACCGTCGGGTGGGGGGGGGGGGGGTGGGGGGCACCGTGCCACCCCCCCCTAAAACCGGGCACCCCCCCCCCCCCCATCGGCCCCCCCCCTCGAAAATTTGGCCGACACCCCCCCCACACCCCCCATGAAATTTTGTCTGGCGGAGACCCCCCCCCCCAAAATTTTCTGCACACCCTAATTTTTTTTTCGAAAATCATGATTTTTTGTCTATAAAGTCTATAATATAAGCTGAATATATGATAACTTGACCATCTTCATTGTAATTTCAAAGATTTTGCAGCTAAATTTAGCGTTTTTCCTTTAAAATTTAAGCGAAAAAAATTTCATGGGGGGGGGGGGGGGTGGACCCCCCCCCACAGAAAATTTTGAAAAAAGGCACCCCCCATGGGACCCCCCCGGGGGGGCCCCCGGTTCCCTAGTTTGGACCCCCCCCTACCTGGTTGGTCGGCACCCCCCCCCCCCCCCCACGGCACCATACCCCCCCCCCTTCGAAAATTTGTTTGGACCCACGGTACTGCTTCGGACTCCCTGATTGATTTAGCACAACTTTGATTTTTGAAATTTTAAAAAAAAAAATTTTTTTTTTTTAAACAAAAATGACGATTTTTGTTTTTTTTAACAACCCTAGGCCGGCCCCCCCAAAAAAATTTCGAATCTATCTCTATCAAACAGGTTTTTTCGGCTCAGCTATTATCTATCTAAAAAAAACTCTCAGCCAGCTATCTATCTGAAAATTTTTGTCTTCGAAGACAAAAAAATGAGTCAATTTTTGACCAAAATTGACCATTTTTGCTCGTAATTCTTGAAAATTTCGCTAATTTTAGGTAAAATACGCGTTTATACTTGATTTTTAGTGTATTTTTAGCATTATTTTGCTGTTTTTATAGCTTTTTAGCGTTTTAGCTGTCTATCTATCAAATTTCAAAATTTTGACCGGCCCCCCCCCAAACCAGTACCGAAGACGAGGGGGGGGGTGGGGGGTACACCCCCCCCAGAGCACCCGAGACCTCCGCGTGGGGGGGGGTCACGCGACACCCACCCCCCAAAACCTGACACTGGACCATCCACACCCCCCCTCGAAATTTGCTGGACACCCCACCCACCCCCCCCCCCTACATGGACCTAAGTAACAGTGACACCCCCCAAAAATTTTCTCGGACCACCCAAAAATCATGAATTTTTGCTCAAAAATCATGACTTTTTGTCCTTAAAGTCCATAATATAAGCTAAATATATGGTAACTTGACATTCTTCATTGTAATTTCAAAGATTTTGCAGCAAAATTTAGCGTTTTTCCTACAAAATTTAAGCGAAAAAATCTCATGGGTGGGGTGGGGGGTGTGCACCCCCCCAGAAATTTTTCTGCAATAGTGCACCCCCCATGGCCAGTAGCGAAAAGCGGGACCTCGGGTGAGCGTAATGCATCATTATTAAAACAGGTGCATGTGCAGTAGCGGTGGCCCCTGCCCTTTAACACAGGAAAGAAAAAAATGCAAAAACTAAATTGATCATTTTCACCTTATAAAAAAGGCTTGGCTTAGGATTAGGATTAGGTTTAGGATTAGGAACCTACAACGACTCATTGCCAGCCACCACTGAGCCGAACTCAAAACATCACTTTTTAAGTATGTATACAAATCTCGGGTGAGGGGGGGGGGTGTTTGCCAGTACCGTGGGCCCAAAAAAATTTCGAGGGGGGGTATGGTACCGTGGGGGGGGGGGGGGTGCCGACCAAAAAGTGAGGGGGGGTGTCCAACCTATGGTAACGTGGGAACCCCCCAGGGGGTCCCATGGGGGGGGGGTGCATTTTTTCAAAATTTTCTGTTGGGGGGGGGGTCCCACCCCCCCCCCCCCCCCCCATGATAATTTTTCGCTTAAATTTTGAAGGAAAAACGCTAAATTTTGCTGCAAAATCGTTGAAATTACAATGAAGATGGTCAAGTTATCATATATTCAGCTTATATTATGGACTTTATAGACAAAAAATCATGATTTTCGAAAAAAATTTCAGGGTGTGCAGAAAATTTTGGGGGGGGGGGTGTCCGCCAGACAAAATTTCATGGGGGGGTGGGGGGGTGTCGGCCAAATTTTCGAGGGGGGGGGGGTACGATGGGGGGGGTGCCCGGTTTTAGGGGGGGGGGGTGGCACGGTGCCCCCCCCACCCCCCCCCCCCACCCGACGGTCTCGGGTGCTCTGGGGGGGTGGACCCCCCCCCACCTAGGGTTGTTAAAAAAAACAAAAATCGTCATTTTTGTTTTTTTTTTTAAAAAAATTTTTTTTTTTAAAAATTTCAAAAATCAAAGTTGTGCTAAATCAATCAGGGAGTCCGAAGAACCACATATGATATGCAAGCGCCTCCCGAATGACTCCCGTATGGCGGAACTTTGCAGATTTTGTTTTGGTGACCTCAATTACCCCTTTTCCAAACCGTCACCATGCCTCTTCTTGTGTTTTGACCTCCAAAACGTCACTAATTGTCCCCAGCTAAGCTAATGCTAAAGTGAAGACAAACATACCGCCTTGAAATTCGATCAATTCTTCTGATGGTGTCGCGACGACACGACACGAAGCAGCAACCAGACAACGTAGCGCTTGCAAACGGAGCAGCGAGCACAATCGGACGCTCTGCGAGGCGAATCGTCACCTTATCTGCATCGGAAATGGTAGGCTAAGCTTTGGGACGCTCAAAAACTTCATCGCAGATGTTGTCGAAGCCTAAAATCAGTCGGTAAAACGGCCCAAAATCGACTGCTAAAGGTTTTACGAGGTATAATCAAAGAAAATTTTTGTTGAACTTTCGAAAAATTGTTTCAAAATTGAGGTTTTCAGAGCATATTAGAGGAAAATTTTTCGAATTTTAAAAAAAAAAAAAATCGGCATTTTTGTTTTTTTTTAATCACTTTTTTTTTTTAAAAAAAAATTTTCATTTTTGTTTAACAACCCTACCCCCACCCCCCCCGCCCACGGTACTGGTGTTTGCCTAATTTTAGAGGGGGGGGGGGTCAGGTGCCTTCTCGGTGAGGGGGGGTGCACGGGCAGCAAATTTTCCTGAGGGGGGGGTGCACTGGCAGAAAAATTTCGTGAGGGGGGGGTGCACGGGATCTAGGGTTGTTAAACAAAAATGAAATTTTTTTTTTTTTAAAAAAAAAGTGATTAAAAAAAAAAACAAAATTGCCGATTTTTTTTTTTAAAAAAAAAATTCGAAAAATTTTCCTCGAATATGCTCTGAAAACCTCAATTTTGGCACAATTTTTCGAAAGTTCAACAAAAATTTTCTTTGATTATACCTCGTAAAACCTTTAGCAGTCGATTTTGGGCCGTTTTACCGACTGATTTTAGGCTTCGACAACATCTGCGATGAAGTTTTTGAGCGTCCCAAAGCTTAGCCTACCATTTCCGATGCAGATAAGGTGACGATTAGCCTCGCAGAGCGTCCGATTGTGCTCGCTGCACCGTTTGCAAGCGCCACGTTGTCTGGTTGCTGCTTCGTGTCGTGTCGTCGCGACACCATCAGAAGAATTGATCGAATTTCAAGGCGGTATGTTTGTCTTCACTTTAGCATTAGCTTAGCTGGGGACAATTAGTGACGTTTTGGAGGTCAAAACACAAGAAGAGGCATGGTGACGGTTTGGAAAATGGGTAATTGAGGTCACCAAAACAAAATCTGCAAAGTTCCGCCATACGGGTGTCATTCGGGAGGCGCTTGCATATCATATGTGGTTCTTCGGACTCCCTGATTGATTTAGCACAACTTTGATTTTTGAAATTTTTTTTTTAAAAAAAAAAATTTTTTTTTAAAAAAAAAAACAAAAATGACGATTTTTGTTTTTTTTAACAACCCTAACGGGATCGCACGGGTGATGCCAAATTTTTGCCTTAGAAAAACACAGAAATTCTTGTGAAATACAGAATATTTTGTGCAAACAAGCTGCTTGTTTGGTCAGAAACAACAAAATCTATGCAGGGACAGACACAAACGTCAAGAAAAATGCAAAAATTACGGTATTTTTAAAAAAATTCGAGATGAGATTGACCACCGTGAGGGGGGGGTGCGATCCCGTGTTTTCTCGCGGAGGGGGGGGGGGGGGGGAGTCCAGTACCCGTGTCGAGGTAAAGGGGGGGAGGGGGGGGTACACGGGTATCTGCCCGTGCACGGGCAGGATTTTCGGCTGATGGGGGGGTGGACCCCCCCCCACCCCACCCCCCCGCACTTTCGCTACTGCCCATGGCCCACGCCTGGGGGGGTGTCACTGTACCTTGACTGACACCCCCCCCACTGAAAAATTTTCGGCACCCCCCCCCCCCCCACGTACCCCCCCCCCCTCGAAAATTTGCTTTCGCCTTCGGTACTGCCCCAAAGTCACATGGCCCCCCCGCGCCCCCCCCCAAAATTTTCCAGCTATCTATCTATCTGGAAAATTTGCTCCAGCTATCTATATCGGCCCCCCCAACCCCTCGGCTCTGGAACAACTATGACTGCACTCCCAGATTGATGAGACACAACTTTGATTTTCCAAATTAAAAAAGTGAAAAAAACTGAGAACAACTATTGGTTGGACTGAAGGGGTAATTTGGAGGTCAAATGACCTGATATTTGGCTCCAAAATTTGGATTCAGCGGCAGGCGGCAGCGCATCAGCGCAATTCGAATGCACCTCTTTTTGTCGATTCGACTTCAGATTTTCTTCCGGAATTTTGAAAATTTGTGAATTAATTTAAAAAAAATAATTAAAAATTGGGATTTATAATAATAATAAACTTTATGTTCGAAAGCAAATTTTTCAGGCAAGTAGCTGCTTTGTAGACCGTGTAGTCCGCAGAAAAAAGAGCCTTTCCGAAACCAGGCGTTGCGTTGTTTGACTGAACCGTTGGACTCCATTCCACTTCGCCAAGCTGAGGTTGGTTTTTAGTTTCTTTGTTGTTGTTGTTGGGATTTTTAGGCGATGTTTTTAGCCAGGGCTAACCCAGAGAAGCGTACAGAACGCCATTGAGTAGGGCGCCCATCGAGTTTTCTCTGTCATTAAGTGCCTATACACCCCTCGGCGGGGCTCGATCCCCCGAGTGCACAGACTGTAGTCTAACGCACTACCACCAGGCCACGAGGGTGACAATCTGTGCAATCATGTTATACCCACCGCCACCGGCGATTTGTCGAGACGATAGATTGCTGAGGCATGTTAACAAACGTTTTTTGCACTGCACTGCACTAATGAACATATGATGAACTAATGTGTAGTCAAACTGAAAACCAAAAATCAATCACAGCCTTCACAGGCAATCTGCAATTCAAACCTATAAAATTATACAATGTGTATTGTGGCATGTGTATCTGGCAAGCTGATTAGCTGCTTTTGAACTTGGTTAACTGAAAGGTCTAACCAGCTGGATGGGATCCGCTCAATGTGTCATTCATACATTACTGCATATTTTTTGAAGTTTTGACTGTAACTTTTAGGAAGTTTTGTCCATCTCCTTTTATATGAGACTGAATCTTTGGCGATTTTGTATAAGTTCTCGTTTTTAAACAGCGTAAGCGTCGAGGCCTAGCCCACTCATTGCGTCTTTTGACTCGACCTACGTTTTGGACACGTCTTCATAAATTCTCTAAATCCATATAACTTAGGTAGCTTTTACTCTTTGCTATTTTTGCTTCGTGAGCGTAAACGAGATGAATTTTTCTGTAGGATAAGAGTGCAAAATTCTGTTATTGGCAGATCTTCAGAGATAACTGAAAACCGTTTTGGAAGAGTTTAGGTTCTGTAATGACGATAATATCTTTATTTTGGTCCCGAGACTCAATGCGCGCATGCAGTCTCATGCATAACGCGGGAATTCAAAATTGGTAAAGTGACCCGAGTGACCGAGTCCCCTAAATAAGGCCGGGTCACTTTGGCTATCCTTAATTACCACTTAAAGATTGAAACTAGTTTCCTTTCCACGTCTACATCCTTAATTACCACTTAAAGATTGAAACTAGTTTCCTTTCCACGTCTACAACCGCATTGAGTCGCAGGTCTTGAAGAAAAAATAATATTTGGATAACTTAAACAATATTACTGGATTCCTTGTTTCTCTGCTGTAGATGCTGATTGCAGAACTCGGTTTTCATTCGTTCTCTGTCTGAATTGCGTTGTGGTTGTGTTGTTTCTCACCTCTTTTAGTCTCATGGGTCATGAATGACAACCCACCCAGTTTATGTTTCACTTTTCATCGTTTTTACGTATCACGTGATATTCGAATTGTCAACTTGCGTCCGTATCCGCCAGCAGACCCGGTTCAAGCCTCACTGTGTAGCTGTTGCTTAGCTACAGTACATGACAAAATTGTTTTTACCCAGTTGAAGTTCTTGTGTGCGCGCACCAACCAAGCTTGAACTGGATTTTTGAAGCTCATTTAAAACGCTTGTCAATTGGAAATAGAATGCACTTTCAGATACAATTTTCCTTTATATTTTGTGGTTTGATTTTGACTGTCGATTGTTTGTCAGGAAAAATATTCTAGTACACTGGGTAGGTGCAAGACTTTCAGTTTTCAATTGCAGCGTTAAACCATATTCTGTGCGTGACGTTAGTGGAAATCGGATTTCGAGTTCAGGTAATCCCAAATAGTGCTGTCTGTCAGTCACCTTCAGCCTGCCTGCCTCTTGCCGTTGACTTTCGGACGAATCAAATTGAAAACAAATACAAGCAGGGCCAGATAGATTTCCTTCATTGAAAAAATAATAAACAACAAACAAACCGTGCGTTACATTGCAATGTTGAAGGCGGATGTTTTCGAGTGATGCAAAAGTACCGGCTAAAAACAAACAAAATTGTCCAGTTTTGTTACGCGCGCGCGTCCATTCAAGTGTGTAATTTGGCAAAAAGTCGACACTTTTTTTCTCTGGTTTGTAGTACATATTTTCACGTTAATTCCTGCGTTTTGAGGCAATTTCAGTTGAGAAAACTCATCCATCGTGTGAATTTAAGAATAAAGTTTGTACTGTTTTCCTGTCTCTCCCAATCTCTCTATTTCGTCGGCATGGAGAATGGTCAATCTAATTTTTTTCATCATTTTGTCAGATTATAAAGCAATAATTTCTAAAATAAAAGCCAGCTGTGTTGTTTGTAAAAATGGCATTTCCGTCCACCGTTTCCGAGACCGTGATACATGACTCGGAGGTTGACTTGGATTTCGTGGTCACTGAACAGCCGACGCACTCCAAAAAGAACACGAATCCATTCGATTCACCTTCACCGGTTGCCAAGACGACCACAGCTAACGCAATAACTAGCAGCAATGAAGTTTCGTCAACACGTCCGAATTTCACAAGAACTGCGGAGCGTCGAGCGAGGACAACAGGTGACGAAATCAAGCACGACAAGGGCGATAAGAGCAACACGACTGCTGAGTCATCCAGCGCAGTGAACACTGCCACCACCACAACAACCGCGCAACAACGTGGCGTGAAATTTGTTGTTGACGATAAACATGCGTCTGATTCAGCTGACACCGAGACTTGCTGTTGCTGTTGTGCCTGCTTGCGGCACCCTTGCACGACGATTTTTAGCAGAGGTATTAATGCGGCCGTTTGGCGGCTACACGGCTGTTGGTCAAGCTTTCGGCGTTTTATTGCTTTCTTCAGACTGACTCTTATTATTTTCATTTCTCCTCAGTGTCGAGTTTGTTTTTCGGTATAATCAATGAAAAATACCAAATCAGTTCGGAAAAAGTAAAAACCCAAAAATTTCACTTGCTCCTCTGCTAGTACTGACTGACCCGCCCAGTTGTTGATAAAAATGGCTTGGTCGGTTTTTTCGGTTGTTGCAACCAGCATGTTTGAACAGCTTTGTTGAGTGAGCGCTTCATTGTTGTTGTTATTCTGCATCAAAGCCGTTTTGTTTAGGTTAAGTCTGCATTGCCTGTTTGCCGCAAAACGCACAATTGTGCGCGCCCTTCTCTGGTTTTAGCTCCGGCTGACTGCTGAAATGTTTTATTGCTAAATTTAGGGCGCAAAGTAGTTTGTAGTAGTGCATGTACTTCAAAGGCGTTTGCTTCGTTTCCTCTTTTCTGGTTTCCGTCCATCCCCGTATTGTACGAAATCCTTGTGTTTTTGTTGCTGATTTTAGATGAAAAGTGTTGCAGCTCCATATACAATACATGCCATGACATATGCTCAGGTCATTGTCGCATTGTATTCCAATTGTAACCAATTTCAGTTAGTTGTCGTTCACTTTCTTCAAAGCGTATAATTTCATCATTTTATCGAAGTTCACCGTGCATCATACCGTATTACCCCCATTAACCCAGCCCCCCCACCAATAATCCCCCCCCCCCACCAATAAACCCCCACCCCCGACCAGTTTCCGAATAATCCCCCCATGGGGGATTATTGGAGACCTGTTTGAAACACATACCCAGCGAATTCAGTGGCTGGTTGCAGTGAAAATGATGAAATTGTGCTACCAAAGGCCCCAAATGGGTGAGTTAATAGTAATTTCATTACAAAAGGCTGTTATAAAAGGAAATTTCTATGTAGAGTAGAAGTTTCTGCGACTTTCTTGCCTGCCATCCAAGGTATTTTTGCCATTTTTCAACAGACCCCCACCCCTAGAATTTTTTGTAAATAAACCCCCCCCCCACCAATAATCCCCCCCACCAATAAACCCCCACCCCTAAAAGTCGCTGACGTATTAATCCCCCATGGGGGTTTATTGGGGGTAATACGGTATCCTTCCTTACTGCTGAAAAGCTAAAATACCGGCGAGTATTTCTGTGTGTCACTGTTTCTGTTTTTCATCTCTCCCTGTGCTCTCTCTTTCATCTTAAACGGAGTTTTGCCGGGGTGCGTATCTTTGCAAAAACAGCGTTTGGCACGGTGTTTCCATGCCCCACACAGACCAGCCGTATTAGTATCAATGTGTGTGATAATAGTGTCGTGTTCGTGTATCATAATCATAGACAGACTGTCACAACAACAACAATAAGTTCCCGTTCATATTTCAGTGATAAGTAACACAAATTTTCCAGTACACACAACTTTCATCAATAAGTCTCTGCAAGTTTTATAATATCTCATTTCGTAAATATCTGTTTTAAACTTAAGTCAATATTGATTGGCTTAATTTTTTTCTATTTTTGTGCATACAAATTGGAATTTTTAACTGTGTCCTTTTGATGTCAGAACGTTACTGTTATTTTACATTTTTTCACATGCATTACAAACAGTCTGATTGACCTTGGATCTCTGTTGGTGAAAGTAAATGGAGAAACAATGCGTCTTGTTTTTTGTTGCCAAATTCAACGGCTGCTGATGAACGAATCAATGTAGGTCAAAGGCAGACGAAAAAGAAACTGTCACGTCATCTGGCATAGTGCACTTTACACGTTGTTGTCCATAACCTCTGTACTGTTATCCCGCTAGCGCATTCCACTCACACTGTGTTGCTTGACAAGGAAAAAGAGCCAAAAAACCCGCGTAAAATGGTCTGACCAAAGAACGCGCAGTCAAAGCGTTGTCCCCCACCCGAAAGAATGTCCCTCTCCTTAAAATCGCTGCTGGCAACGTGGCCGCACCGCATTGCAAGCGTGGTGGCGCCGGCAGTACCAGTGGCTTGCGGCGCGCTATCACGAACGCGAGTGGCACCTCGCTGAGCTCAGGGACACCGTTTGCTGCTGCTGTTGCGCCAAA
>JASANC010003412.1:0-30305 GCA_030248135.1 Theristus sp. LFF4_11 | reverse complement strand
ATTACTGTTCCTAAAATAAAAATTAGGGTAATGTGGTATTTTCAAGTGTGAAAATCACATTATGCGCCAGACAACAACCACGATGGCTTGAAATGCACAAACGTACAGTAGTTGAACACGCTGTCAACGACTGAATTGCACAGTGCTGTCGCAGCGAAAGACCTACAGTATACTGAGCAAGATGCAAGAGTACGAGTTTTTGCATTTTTAAACTGACAACGAATTCTCAACCATGGCGTCTTTTACCAATGAGTTGAGAAAATAAAATTCAACTTTTTCAATTCAAAAAACAGTTGTGCAAAGAGGAAAAGTAACGGAACACGGAAAAAAACATGCATTCTGCACTGCCAAACCTCTTGCAATGCAAGCTGCACTGTGTTTAAAAATACAGTCAGTCAGTTCTGTTTTATCAGATAGTAGTTTTTTGAAGATGTCGTGCAGGGTGCAGTGTCGGATGCAGTGCAGGATGAAATTTTATTCTGAGTGAAAACAAAACAAGTTTGTGAGTTTGGCAGAAAGTATTAACTGCATGCATTTTTTTTTAAATACAGAAGATGAAACTTCTTGACCAAGAAGCACACAAAAGATCAGAACGTTATGGGACAGTCTGATTAAACTCCTGTCTACTTTAGCAAGCTTTGCGGCGACTTTTGTAATCCATGTTTTTTTAGCACACTAAACTTTGCGGCTGCAGGGTCGTTTCCTTTGCGCAACTTTTTCAAGATGAGGAAGTGGAAAGGAACAGAAAAATTGGTATACAGTCATATGCACAAAGCAAAAAACCCAAACGACCTAAAACTTGCTGTTGGAACTTTCCAATGTTTTTATGACCCCTTACACTAAAATTTCGGTAAATTAAAAAGGCATTGGTTGCATCAAAAAGTTGACACTCTAGCTGTATGTACCGATGATACAGTCAGGTTGAGTTGAGGCGATTACAAGATAGGAGTGAGTGATATTGCTAGGAAATTTGATAAAAAAATTTACGTAACTGATCAGGAAGAGCGCACGGAACCGAAAAATTGCAAATCAGAAAAAACGGCTTCAGCAAAAGCATCGCACAGCACGATGTGCGCTGCATAAAAAGAAAAAAAGCAAAAAGTCACTGAACCATGAACGCTGTTGTTGCCGGAACGTCTGAAGCGGAGAGAAAGACGAAAACCGCAGCAGAAACCAAAAAAATAACAAGAGCCAGTCTGTCTGGTGGTGCAAGCAAGTTCGTGTTTTCGCCGATATGACTTTTGCATACTCTAAGAGTCCTTCGATTTTTCGTTTTTTCATACGCACAAGCGAGTTTCATTTTATGACAAAACTTTTCGATATACACGATTTCATGCGGTAAAGGGTGAAGGGTTTTAGGAGTTTTCTGCGGAATGAGGCAGTTTTTTACGCCGTGATTACAATAAGATCTAAAATGGTTGCTGCGATTAAAACGATTATTATTTAAAGCAACGCCCAACACCACTGGGCCCAGTGCAGATTCTTTGGCGCGGATTCTTTGCTGTGGACAGGTCTTTTGTACATTTTTAAATATCGAAACGATTTTTGGACCACACAACTTTGAAAAGCGGAAGTTTCGCATTGTTATGTGCAAGCAATGCGCATGTGAGTGCTTTTTTGCACACACAACACTATGGGGCATTTGCATGTAAAATTTGTTCCACGCCGAACAAAAGCAACCGAAAAGAAACCAGACCAGAATAGATGTATTTTCTCAAGAGAACCACAACCATGGTGTCACCAGTAGCACTTACAAATAAAAAACTCGCAGTACCCGAAACAGCACAAGGAAACAGCACGAGTAAGCGCTTTTGCATAAATGGACACGAAAAAAGTTTTCCTGTGACCAGAAAAATGTAAAAATGAGTAAAACATTGTCTGAGACACGACCGTCAAGTTCAGCTGAGCTTGTTTTCTCAACCCATGGGTGTCTCGTCTCTTCACTGTACATTTGCGCAATAATTGTTCCCTTTTTAGAAAAAATGCGCACATTAAAAAAGCTTCAATCTCACGCGCGTAGACTCAGTCAAATGAGGCAGAGCTCCACTTAAACCACAAAAATCGATGAGCAAAATTTTTTTTGTCGCTGAGCGTTTCTTCCTTAGTGCTGGAAACCCCGCCGGGAACAAAAGTGCTTTTGAGTGTGGAAAACATACAGTTTTGTTTGTCTTTGCCAGTTGAAACAATGGAAATGCTGTACGCTCTGTACTTCCGTTTTTGGCGTTTACTAAAACCCATAACTCTCAGCTGACTGTTTTTTAAATTATTCCATATTGCGTGTGAAATCGGTGTTCCATTTTACCACAAGTAAAAAGTACAGGGTGATCCAAAAAACTACACAATAACAATTGGCTCTAGCTCGCCAACAGGTGGATGGTTTGGGCTGAAATTGCAACAAAGCATTACATGATAGCATTTTATTTTATATGAGCGCCTCGATTCTCGATCACAGCGGCCATGCGGTGTTAAAAACTCTGTAGCGCTTTTTGATGGAGCAATTGACTGCTGTTGATTGTTTCGACACCGAAGCGGATCATTACTTTCAATTCGCACAAATAAATGTTGTTGTGCTTTTTGTTTGGTCGTATGCAAAAACACCCGCTGCTAAGTTGTCCAATCCATTCTTCTCAAAATGCAGCAAAGCAAAAAAAAATCGATGGCTTGGCTACTGCAACAAAAAACAGTGATTTAAAAAAATTGTGCCAGCAAAATTATCAAAAAAACTATTTCTGCATTTTTCTTTTTAAAAGCAATGATACAAAAATTCACAGCAGAATGCTGAAATATGTTGAGCGCTTTGTGTGCTGAGCTGCGTACTTTTAGTTGGCGTGAAAACCCCATTTTTTGCGTTTTCACTGTTTTGCTTTGCATTCATTATAGAATAAACCAATTCGTCTGAAATTTTAACACACAAAATAAAAAACTACATGTGACACTTGGCTGAAATTTCAGCCCAAACCATTCATTCGTTGGCGAGCTAGAGCCGATTCTTATCGTGTAGTTTTTGGATCACCCCGTGCATTTCGCGAGAGAGAGTTCCAACACACATTTACATAGGACCATAAGAATCTCTGAAAGGATGGCTATGTGGTTAAATTTGTACCACATAACGCAATGGTATTTTTTACGTCAGTGTTTTTAATTCAATCCTAAGACGTTTTCAACCATTTTACTTACTATGATCTTTTATTTTGATCCCAAGACTCAATGCGCGCATAGATAGGTAGACAAGTTTCATGAAAAACGCGGAAATTCAAAATTAGCAAAATGATCCGAGTCCCTGAATAGGACCGAGTCACTTAAGCTATTTTGAATTGCCAGATAAAGATTGAAGCTAATTTCCTTTCTACGTCTGCACACGCATTCAGTCGCAGAATCTGAAAAATTGATAGTATTAATACTACTGTGTGCCAGTATTCCCATTTGTTTGGTTATCTGGTTCTGGTTGGTTGTTTAGCAAACCTGCAGACGGAGAAAGAAACATAACTGTTTCCACTTTCTACCGACTCCAATACACGAAGACAAGTTGAAAATCACTTTCGCTGCTTCAAAAAAGTAAGAAAGAAAAACCCGAAGGAGACAGCTTGGAACTAAAAACATACACAACACAAAACGTTAGATAACCGATTTTCTGAGTCAATTGCATGATGTTGCTGGACTGACGTGACGCACTGACACTGACACTGACACTGACACTGTTTTGCCAGTCACAGTTCTACATTTCGGAGCGCAGTTAAACGGAAGAAAACAGAATGAACTAAAAACGGTCTCAACCAACTGGGCGGTTTCTAGACACTGTTTGCACAATATTAATTAAACACAAACAAACCGGTGCTAAAGCATGCGCAAAGACAAAAAAAAGCTGGGCAGGCGCGTTGATATTGGGGAGAATGAACGGGCGCAGTGCAGCTTTAGGGAGGTCTGTACCGCGGCAGGCCTCTTGTTTCGAGAGCTGCTGCACGTCCAACTGTGCACGACTGGTGTCTCATCTCATTGTGTTGTTTTTCTATTTGCAGCTGAAAACGTGCAACACCAAAAACAGAGCGCCAGTCGAAGAGATTCACAAGACGAAGCGAGTTGATTTCATTGGAGGTCCAGATTGCAGTGACGCGCACATTGGTCGTGTCCGTGCGAGTCGATTCATTTAATCGGTATTCCATTTGGCTCCACGATGGTTTTTCTCTGCTTTTGGTGTCGTGTGCGCGTTCGTGTGGCTTCCGCAGAGAGAGAGAGCTACACAGCAAACACACCGAAACGAACAAGCAGTTTTCCTGTTTTACAGGATTGTGCGCGTTCTTTTGCATTTTTCGTTTTCGTCTTCTTCTTCCGCCTTTTTTCGGTCTAACCACACGCTTCACATTACGTGATACGTCTCCAAAACAACAACAATCGAACCAGAGCCCATTATAGACGGAAAGACTAGAAATGGAGGCGCGTGTTCCGGCTCGCAGAAAATCATGCAAACGCAAACTGTGACACAATTTTTGGAACACTGAAAATAGCAATACATTTTCTTCGGTCTCAATTGGTAATTTGACGATGTAGAAATTCAAACGCGTGACAAAAATAATTGCGAACACTTTAAGGGTTTTTGATCTGAAGGTTGAGTCAGTATGCAGAAGGAAAAAGAGAAAAATTTCTCAAAAGGTTTAACAAACCGACGAACCAAAACTTTCAAACTGTAGAGAGGGTACAGGTAAATGCTAAATCAGGATGATAATTTAAACCAAAAATAGCTTAATTCAACTGAATATAGCTTTTTTTTCATGGTTTTTATGCTAAAAGAATGCTAAAATGTAGTATAAAATAGAGTATAAAACCATGCTAAAAGAATCGTAACAATAAAATTTTTAGCTAATTTTCACACACATTTCGGCACTTAAAACTAACCAAAAAAGGTCATGACTCATGATGGTAAAAGAGATTTAACAAAAAACCGGTTTTTTCAAATTTTAAACGTTTTTTCCAATGCAGTTTTTAATTCAGTTTTGGCTTTAAAATTATTGTAGCCTTTGCAGGTCGCTTTTTTTATTGCCAGATTATTTTATTAATAGCTTTTACTGGCAGAACTTTGTTGAAGACGATGACAACAAAGAAGCCATAGCTCAAAACTCGTTCACAGTTAATATTGGCTTGCTATTCAGCCGATATTGTACAAAAAAAAACGCCAGAACCGGTGGAAGCCGGGTGAAACACTCAGAGAAACTCGCACCCCATCTGGGCGCCTTGCGTCGCATCCCATGCAGCAACAACGAATGCAGTCCCGCGCGGGTTCAAAAAGGGAATCTAAAGCTACGTTCAGGCCAATTTTTAGCGTCCGTCTAGAATGAGACACACGAAGAACACAGCGAAAACTATTTTTAATGGTTTTCGACTTTGCTTGATGTGCGTTTGTGCCCACCATACACACCATGGAGTTCTCTTCAGAAGGCGAGTACAAAACTGAAGTCAAATTGGGCACACGCTGTAAGCGTCGAAACAGTCTGCTAACAGAAACAACCATTACAGTACTGTTCTCGGCTGGGTAAGCTTCCCAAGTGTTTCTCAAAAAAAGTGTATTTTTGCTAGTGTAAATGTGATTATCAAACATGTTTTGCGGACGTGTGTTTTTCGTAATGCAGTTGAAATGTAGGACCACAGACCGCAATCAAAAAAGAAAGTGCCAGCAGAATAGCGAAAACGGTGGAGGTCCACGGCGAAGTATGTATCCTGCTATTTGAATTAGCATCTAGTGGGCACTCCAAGCTAGAGAAGTTTAGTTTTCATTCTAACTGTCACGCTTTCACATGGGTGTCCGTGTCCCCATCACACCACCCAGTTACTGTTTGTTTTATTAAGTCAGTTGTGGTGCAATTTTCAAGTCATTTATTTTTGTTGTTGCCCATATATCGACTGGTGCATGGGACAATCGGAAAGCCTGAAATTGCTTTCTCCTCGGCGTTGCTTAAATCCAGCGGCACTAAGCTGCGGCAGCGACTGTTTGGCTTGCAGACGAAAAAACAAAAAGAAAGAGCGAACATTTGCGAAAGAAGGACGCTTAGTAGGTATCGCTTACAGTATCACCAGTTTTTGGTGTTCTCTGGTTTCATTTCCGTTGCAATCCATATTAAAAAAAACGACTTTCAATTAATGAAGCAAAAAGCGACTGCCTTTTCGAAAAAAACTGACACCACATGAAAGAAAGCAGTAGATCAGAGACTCTGCTTACTGTTTCAGCGAAACAAATGCAGAATGGGTATGTTTAATGCGAGATAACCAAAAAAGCCGCAAAACAGAATGCGAAAAAAACACGAACCAGGAAGTGTCGCAAAAACAACGAAAAAACTGAGAAAAAATAGCGTTTTTTATAAAAGTAAACCATTAACAAAAAAATTGAAAACGCAGTTAATTTGTGGTTAGCCATAAACATGGATGCGACAAAGTGCAGATAGATACGATGGAGTTCGAAAATTGGAGCGACAACGTTGAAAAACATGGATTCCGAATTGGTCTGATGTGCCGAGTGACGAATAATAAAGGCAACTTTTGCAATGAGAACGTAAGCGAGTTTTGTAGTTCGCGAAAAACATGCACACACACACACGAACGAATGGGGAACGCCGGGGGAATGTCCAGAGGAAGTACAGAGCACGGTGCATACCAGGATGTGCCGTGGGGGCTGTCCGCGCGATCCCTGGTGTCCCTTTCGCAACACAACACATACAATGCACTCGACTAACAGTTTTGGAGCACAAGCAACATGCGCCACTGCTGTTGTGTACCAGGAAAAGTATAATACACCGAAAAACGAAACAAAATTCGTAATAGGACAAGTTTTAGCTATAATGGGCAAAACGCTCGCCTTTGGTTAAAGCTTTCAAGCCCCGTTTTTTTGATGACACAGCAGTCGAAAGCGCCGAAGCGGCATTTTGCAAGAAAAACTAACCCGAAGATAAGCATAATGCGATCAGCTGGACCGACAGAGGGCATCACATCCTATCTCACAAAACTTACTCTGAGATAGTGCAATTGCACACTAGTGGTAGTGGATACTGGATACTGTACCTTGCACATACCACTTCTTTTGGGAGAAAATCATACAAACTATTATCAATGTTTCAGGTTCTGCAACTCAACTGGTTTGCAGATGTAAAAGGAAACTTAGCCTTTATGTGGCAATTCAAAATTGACAAAGGGACTCGCCCCTATTATTTAGTGAGTCGGATCATTTTGAGAATTTTGAATTCCCGCGTCATGCATGAAACTGTTTACCTCTCTGTGGCGCATTTGAGTCTCGGTACCAAAATAAAAGATCCATACTGGAAAATGATCCTGTGGCGCATAAAAAAACATCTGTTAACGGACAATCCTTGACAATGCGGCATTTTTCATAAACTGCAAGTTACACCCAACAAAAAAGCCACCATCTCCCCTCCCCCCCTCTCCCCCCCCCCCTCCCCCCCCCCCCTGCTCTCCCCCTCCCCCCCTCCCACAGACAAATTGTAAATTTAGAGAGAATCTCTAAGCTTTGTTTTGTTTCCTATTATTTCTCTGACTAAATTTGGTTTCTTTCGCGTGTTTATAAAACACGCCAAATTAAAAAAACCGTATCCAGAAGAAAATGAAATCGATGCTCATTTTTTATTTTGAGCATCATGCTAGTCAAGTTCTTTTTCCGAAGATGGCTGGCTTTTTGCTTGTGTAACTTGCATTTTGAAAAATGCACCATTGTCCAAAGGATTGTCCGTTAACAGAATGTTCTTTTTATGCGCCACAGGAATCATTTTCACCAGTATGGATCTTTTATTTTGGTACCGAGACTCAAATGCGCACACAGAAGGTAAACAGTTTCATGCATGACGCGGGAATTCAAAATTCTCAAAATGATCCGACTCCACTAAATAATGGGCGAGTCCCTTTGTCAATTTGTGCCACATAAACTAAGTTTCCTTTTACATCGCAAACCAGTTAGTTGCAGAACCAAACATTGATAATAGTTTGTATGATTTTCTCCCAAAAAGAATGTATGTGCAAGGTACAGTATCCAGTATCCACTACCACTAGTGTGCAATTCACTATCTCAGTAAGTTTGTGAATAATGTGATGCCCTCTGTCGGTCCAGCTGATCGCATTATGCTTATCTTCGGGTTAGTTTTTCTTGCAAAATGCCGCTTCGGCGCTTTCGACTCTGTGTCATCAAAAAAACGGGGCTTGAAAGCTTTAACCAAAGCGACGTTTTGCCATATACTAAAACTTGTCCTATTACTTTGTTTCGTTTTTCGGTGTATTATACTTTTCTGGTACACAACACAGTGGCGCATGTTGCTTGTGCTCAAAAACTGTAGTCGAGTGCATGTATTGTTGTGTTGCGAAAGGACACCGGATCGCCGGACAGCCCCCACGGCACATCCTGATGCACCGTGCTCTGCTTCCTCTGGACATTCCCCCGGCGTTCCCCATTCGTCGTGTGTGTGTGCATGTTTCGCGAACTACAAAACTCGCTTACGTTCTCATTGCAAAATTGCCTTATATCGCACTCGGCAATCAGACAATCGAATCCATGTTTTTCAACGTTGTCGCTCCAATTTTCGAACTCCATCTATCTATCTGCACTTGTCCATCCATTTTACTAACCACAAATCTCGTTTTCAATTTTTTTGTTAATGGTTTACTTTTATAAAAAACGCTATTTTTTCTCAGTTTTTTCGTTGTTTTTGCGACACTTCCTGGTTCGTGTTTTTTTCGCATTCTGTTTTGCGGCTTTTTTGGTTATCTCGCATTAAACATACCCATTCTGCATTTGTTTCGCTGAAACAGTAAGCAGAGTCTCTGATCTACTGCTTTCTTTCATGTGGTGTCAGTTTTTTTCGAAAAGGCAGTCGCTTTTTGCTTCATTAATTGAAAGTCGTTTTTTTTAATATGGATTGCAACGGAAATGAAACCAGAGAACACCAAAAACTGGTGATACTGTAAGCGATACCTACTAAGCGTCCTTCTTTCGCAAATGTTCGCTCTTTCTTTTTGTTTTTTCGTCTGCAAGCCAAACAGTCGCTGCCGCAGCTTAGTGCCGCTGGATTTAAGCAACGCCGAGGAGAAAGCAATTTCAGGCTTTCCGATTGTCCCATGCACCAGTCGATATATGGGCAACAACAAAAATAAATGACTTGAAAATTGCACCACAACTGACTTAATAAAACAAACAGTAACTGGGTGGTGTGATGGGGACACGGACACCCATGTGAAAGCGTGACAGTTAGAATGAAAACTAAACTTCTCTAGCTTGGAGTGCCCACTAGATGCTAATTCAAATAGCAGGATACATACTTCGCCGTGGACCTCCACCGTTTTCGCTATTCTGCTGGCACTTTCTTTTTTGATTGCGGTCTGTGGTCCTACATTTCAACTGCATTACGAAAAACACACGTCCGCAAAACATGTTTGATAATCACATTTACACTAGCAAAAATACACTTTTTTTGAGAAACACTTGGGAAGCTTACCCAGCCGAGAACAGTACTGTAATGGTTGTTTCTGTTAGCAGACTGTTTCGACGCTTACAGCGTGTGCCCAATTTGACTTCAGTTTTGTACTCGCCTTCTGAAGAGAACTCCATGGTGTGTATGGTGGGCACAAACGCACATCAAGCAAAGTCGAAAACCATTAAAAATAGTTTTCGCTGTGTTCTTCGTGTGTCTCATTCTAGACGGACGCTAAAAATTGGCCTGAACGTAGCTTTAGATTCCCTTTTTGAACCCGCGCGGGACTGCATTCGTTGTTGCTGCATGGGATGCGACGCAAGGCGCCCAGATGGGGTGCGAGTTTCTCTGAGTGTTTCACCCGGCTTCCACCGGTTCTGGCGTTTTTTTTGTACAATATCGGCTGAATAGCAAGCCAATATTAACTGTGAACGAGTTTTGAGCTATGGCTTCTTTGTTGTCATCGTCTTCAACAAAGTTCTGCCAGTAAAAGCTATTACTCAAATCATCTGGCAATAAAAAAAGCGACCTGCAAAGGCTACAATACATTTTAAAGCCAAAACTGAATTAAAAACTGCATTGGAAAAAACGTTTAAAATTTGAAAAAACCGGTTTTTTGTTAAATCTCTTTTACCATCATGAGTCATGACCTTTTTTGGTTAGTTTTAAGTGCCGAAATGTGTGTGAAAATTAGCTAAAAATTTTATTGTTACGATTCTTTTAGCATGGTTTTATACTCTATTTTATACTACATTTTAGCATTCTTTTAGCATAAAAACCATGAAAAAAGCTATATTCAGTTGAATTAAGCTATTTTTGGTTTAAATTATCATCCTGATTTAGCATTTACCTGTACCCTCTCTACAGTTTGAAAGTTTTGGTTCGTCGGTTTGTTAAACCTTTTGAGAAATTTTTTCTCTTTTTCCTTCTGCATACTGACTCAACCTTTTCAGATCAAAAACCCTTAAAGTGTTCGCAATTATTTTTGTCACGCGTTTGAATTTCTACATCGTCAAATTACCAATTGAGACCGAAGAAAATGTATTGCTATTTTCAGTGTTCCAAAAATTGTGTCACAGTTTGCGTTTGCATGATTTTCTGCGAGCCGGAACACGCGCCTCCATTTCTAGTCTTTCCGTCTATAATGGGCTCTGGTTCGATTGTTGTTGTTTTGGAGACGTATCACGTAATGTGAAGCGTGTGGTTAGACCGAAAAAAGGCGGAAGAAGAAGACGAAAACGAAAAATGCAAAAGAACGCGCACAATCCTGTAAAACAGGAAAACTGCTTGTTCGTTTCGGTGTGTTTGCTGTGTAGCTCTCTCTCTCTCTGCGGAAGCCACACGAACGCGCACACGACACCAAAAGCAGAGAAAAACCATCGTGGAGCCAAATGGAATACCGATTAAATGAATCGACTCGCACGGACACGACCAATGTGCGCGTCACTGCAATCTGGACCTCCAATGAAATCAACTCGCTTCGTCTTGTGAATCTCTTCGACTGGCGCTCTGTTTTTGGTGTTGCACGTTTTCAGCTGCAAATAGAAAAACAACACAATGAGATGAGACACCAGTCGTGCACAGTTGGACGTGCAGCAGCTCTCGAAACAAGAGGCCTGCCGCGGTACAGACCTCCCTAAAGCTGCACTGCGCCCGTTCATTCTCCCCAATATCAACGCGCCTGCCCAGCTTTTTTTTGTCTTTGCGCATGCTTTAGCACCGGTTTGTTTGTGTTTAATTAATATTGTGCAAACAGTGTCTAGAAACCGCCCAGTTGGTTGAGACCGTTTTTAGTTCATTCTGTTTTCTTCCGTTTAACTGCGCTCCGAAATGTAGAACTGTGACTGGCAAAACAGTGTCAGTGTCAGTGTCAGTGTCAGTGCGTCACGTCAGTCCAGCAACATCATGCAATTGACTCAGAAAATCGGTTATCTAACGTTTTGTGTTGTGTATGTTTTTAGTTCCAAGCTGTCTCCTTCGGGTTTTCTTTCTTACTTTTTTGAAGCAGCGAAAGTGATTTTCAACTTGTCTTCGTGTATTGGAGTCGGTAGAAAGTGGAAACAGTTATGTTTCTTTCTCCGTCTGCAGGTTTGCTAAACAACCAACCAGAACCAGATAACCAAACAAATGGGAATACTGGCACACAGTAGTATTAATACTATCAATTTTTCAGATTCTGCGACTGAATGCGTGTGCAGACGTAGAAAGGAAATTAGCTTCAATCTTTATCTGGCAATTCAAAATAGCTTAAGTGACTCGGTCCTATTCAGGGACTCGGATCATTTTGCTAATTTTGAATTTCCGCGTTTTTCATGAAACTTGTCTACCTATCTATGCGCGCATTGAGTCTTGGGATCAAAATAAAAGATCATAGTAAGTAAAATGGTTGAAAACGTCTTAGGATTGAATTAAAAACACTGACGTAAAAAATACCATTGCGTTATGTGGTACAAATTTAACCACATAGCCATCCTTTCAGAGATTCTTATGGTCCTATGTAAATGTGTGTTGGAACTCTCTCTCGCGAAATGCACGGGGTGATCCAAAAACTACACGATAAGAATCGGCTCTAGCTCGCCAACGAATGAATGGTTTGGGCTGAAATTTCAGCCAAGTGTCACATGTAGTTTTTTATTTTGTGTGTTAAAATTTCAGACGAATTGGTTTATTCTATAATGAATGCAAAGCAAAACAGTGAAAACGCAAAAAATGGGGTTTTCACGCCAACTAAAAGTACGCAGCTCAGCACACAAAGCGCTCAACATATTTCAGCATTCTGCTGTGAATTTTTGTATCATTGCTTTTAAAAAGAAAAATGCAGAAATAGTTTTTTGATAATTTTGCTGGCACAATTTTTTTAAATCACTGTTTTTTGTTGCAGTAGCCAAGCCATCGATTTTTTTTTGCTTTGCTGCATTTTGAGAAGAATGGATTGGACAACTTAGCAGCGGGTGTTTTTGCATACGACCAAACAAAAAGCACAACAACATTTATTTGTGCGAATTGAAAGTAATGATCCGCTTCGGTGTCGAAACAATCAACAGCAGTCAATTGCTCCATCAAAAAGCGCTACAGAGTTTTTAACACCGCATGGCCGCTGTGATCGAGAATCCAGGCGCTCATATAAAATAAAATGCTATCATGTAATGCTTTGTTGCAATTTCAGCCCAAACCATCCACCTGTTGGCGAGCTAGAGCCAATTGTTATTGTGTAGTTTTTTGGATCACCCTGTACTTTTTACTTGTGGTAAAATGGAACACCGATTTCACACGCAATATGGAATAATTTAAAAAACAGTCAGCTGAGAGTTATGGGTTTTAGTAAACGCCAAAAACGGAAGTACAGAGCGTACAGCATTTCCATTGTTTCAACTGGCAAAGACAAACAAAACTGTATGTTTTCCACACTCAAAAGCACTTTTGTTCCCGGCGGGGTTTCCAGCACTAATGAAGAAACGCTCAGCGACAAAAAAAATTTTGCTCATCGATTTTTGTGGTTTAAGTGGAGCTCTGCCTCATTTGACTGAGTCTACGCGCGTGAGATTGAAGCTTTTTTAATGTGCGCATTTTTTCTAAAAAGGGAACAATTATTGCGCAAATGTACAGTGAAGAGACGAGACACCCATGGGTTGAGAAAACAAGCTCAGCTGAACTTGACGGTCGTGTCTCAGACAATGTTTTACTCATTTTTACATTTTTCTGGTCACAGGAAAACTTTTTTCGTGTCCATTTATGCAAAAGCGCTTACTCGTGCTGTTTCCTTGTGCTGTTTCGGGTACTGCGAGTTTTTTATTTGTAAGTGCTACTGGTGACACCATGGTTGTGGTTCTCTTGAGAAAATACATCTATTCTGGTCTGGTTTCTTTTCGGTTGCTTTTGTTCGGCGTGGAACAAATTTTACATGCAAATGCCCCATAGTGTTGTGTGTGCAAAAAAGCACTCACATGCGCATTGCTTGCACATAACAATGCGAAACTTCCGCTTTTCAAAGTTGTGTGGTCCAAAAATCGTTTCGATATTTAAAAATGTACAAAAGACCTGTCCACAGCAAAGAATCCGCGCCAAAGAATCTGCACTGGGCCCAGTGGTGTTGGGCGTTGCTTTAAATAATAATCGTTTTAATCGCAGCAACCATTTTAGATCTTATTGTAATCACGGCGTAAAAAACTGCCTCATTCCGCAGAAAACTCCTAAAACCCTTCACCCTTTACCGCATGAAATCGTGTATATCGAAAAGTTTTGTCATAAAATGAAACTCGCTTGTGCGTATGAAAAAACGAAAAATCGAAGGACTCTTAGAGTATGCAAAAGTCATATCGGCGAAAACACGAACTTGCTTGCACCACCAGACAGACTGGCTCTTGTTATTTTTTTGGTTTCTGCTGCGGTTTTCGTCTTTCTCTCCGCTTCAGACGTTCCGGCAACAACAGCGTTCATGGTTCAGTGACTTTTTGCTTTTTTTCTTTTTATGCAGCGCACATCGTGCTGTGCGATGCTTTTGCTGAAGCCGTTTTTTTCTGATTTGCAATTTTTCGGTTCCGTGCGCTCTTCCTGATCAGTTACGTAAATTTGTTATCAAATTTCCTAGCAATATCACTCACTCCTATCTTGTAATCGCCTCAACTCAACCTGACTGTATCATCGGTACATACAGCTAGAGTGTCAACTTTTTGATGCAACCAATAGCCTTTTTAATTTACCAAAATTTTAGTGTAAGGAAGGGGTCATAAAAACATTGGGAAGTTCCAACAGCAAGTTTTAGGTCGGTTGTGTTTTTTTGCTTTGTGCATATGACTGTATACCAATTTTTCTGTTCCTTTCCACTTCCTCATCTTGAAAAAGTTGCGCAAAGGAAACGACCCTGCAGCCGCAAAGTTTAGTGTGCTAAAAAAGACATGGATTACAAAAGTCGCCGCAAAGCTTGCTAAAGTAGACAGGAGTTTAATCAGACTGTCCCATAACGTTCTGATCTTTTGTGTGCTTCTTGGTCAAGAAGTTTCATCTTCTGTATTTAAAAAAAATGCATGCAGTTAATACTTTCTGCCAAACTCACAAACTTGTTTTGTTTTCACTCAGAATAAAATTTCATCCTGCACTGCATCCGACACTGCACCCTGCACGACATCTTCAAAAACTACTATCTGATAAAACAGTACTGACTGACTGTATTTTTAAACACAGTGCAGCTTGCATTGCAAGAGGTTTGGCAGTGCAGAATGCATGTTTTTTCCGTGTTCCGTTACTTTTCCTCTTTGCACAACTGTTTTTTTAATTGAAAAAGTTGAATTTTATTTTCTGAACTCATTGGTAAAAGAAGCCATGGTTGAGAATTCGTTGTCACTTTAAAAATGCAAAAACTCGTACTCTTGCATCTTGCTCAGGATACTGTAGGTCTTTCGCTGCAACAGCACTGTGCAATTCAGTCGTTGACAGCGTGTGTTTGTGCATTTCAAGCCATCGTGGTTGTTGTCTGGCGCATGTGATTTTCACACTTGAAAATACCACATTACCCTAATTTTTATTTTAGGAACAGTAATTTATATATTTAGACTCAATGCGCGCATGGATATGTAAGCAGTTTCATGCATGACGCGGGAATTCAAAATTGGTTTTGTGATCCGAGTCCCCTATATAGACTATTGTCGTCTACACTCGTCGTCATGACATAACGTCTGCAAATGCTTTGAGTCGCAGAACACATAAAAAGATAATAACCTATATTTCAAATGAAGTTTTGACGCAAGCATGGTAAAACCGACAAGAGCTTCAAGTCGCAACGTGCCACGTAAAAAAATTACTCGCAAAAATTTGCCACCTAAAAATTAAAAACAATGATCTACAAACAAAATTGATTTTCCCAAAATCGAACAAAATTGAACAAAATCTACAAAGGGGTTTCCTTGCAGGACCCAAAAATGAAGATGAGTATAATGCAATTCTTTTAATTTATCAGTTTAATTTAATTTGCATAAATTGTCAAGGTTTCTGTTAGCGTACAAGCAATTCAGATGCGAGAAGAAACGTTCATACGCGGCGGGCTCGAAAATATTATGTATACCGTATTACCCCCATTAAACCCCCCCACCATTAATCCCCCCCCACCAATAAACCCCCACCCCCCGACCAGTTTCCGAATAATCCCCCCCCCCACAAATAATCCCCCATGGGGGATTATTGGAGACCTGTTTGAAACACATACCCAGCGAATTCAGTGGCTGGTTGCAGTGAAAATGATGAAATTGTGCTACCAAAGGCCCCAAATGGGTGAGTTAATACCGTATTACCCCCATTAAACCCCCCCCCACCATTAATCCCCCCCCACCAATAAACCCCCACCCCCCGACCAGTTTCCAAATAATCCCCCCCACAAATAATCCCCCATGGGGGTTAATTGGAAACCTGTTTGAAACACATACCCAGCGAATTCAGTGGCTGAATGCAGTGACATTGGTGAAATTGTGCTACCAAAGGCCCCAAATGGATGAGTTAATGGTAATTTCATTACAAAAGGCTGTTACAAAAGGAAATCTCTGTGAAAAGTAGAAGTTTCTGCAACTTTCTTGCCTGCCATGCAAGGTATTTTTGCCATTTTTCAACAAAACCCCACCCCTAGAAATTTTTGTATAATAAACCCCCCCCCCACCAATAATCCCCCCCCCACCAATAAACCCCCACCCCTAAAAGTCGCTGACGTATTAATCCCCCATGGGGGTTTATTGGGGGTAATACGGTAGTAATTTCATTACAAAAGGCTGTTATAAAAGGAAATTTCTATGTAGAGTGGAAGTTTCTGCGACTTTCTTGCCTGCCATGCAATGTATTTTTGCCATTTTTCAACAAAACCCCACCCCTAGAATTTTTTGTAAAATAACCCCCCCCCACCAATAATCCCCCCCCCACCAATAAACCCCCACCCCTAAAAGTCGCTGACGTATTAATCCCCCATGGGGGTTTATTGGGGGTAATACGGTATTATAAAATTGTGTCTGTATTAAGTTTTGGACACTTTAGATTTGTTGCAACGGTCAGATTTTGGGCACCATAACCATGATGCTTGTATATTTTCGCACGTCACCAGCCTGCTGCGTGTTCTTAGCCGCGATTGCAATAAAAATAAATAATAACAAGATTGAGAAATCGACACCAATAAACGCACGGCGGAGTCTCATTCGCCCTGTCTGGCGTCCGTATTTTCTCCACGGAACACCAGCGCGTCTGTTTTTCAAACAGCTTGTCCCGCAATTCCCTCTCTATTTTGCGTTCTCGTTGCTGGATATCGTCATTCATCATTATTATTATTATTATGTTTTTGTCGAGAGCGTCAGCGACGTGAACAAGCTTTTGTAGCACAGGGACTTGCAGCAGTTTTAGAAAGCGACAAAGCACAAAAACACAAGGAACTATGTGCACATGCGACGGAATGAAGCACATTGTAAAGCCTTGTTCCGTTGGTCTGCGCGTATCACTGAAAGCATCTGCAATATACTGAACACTGAGCTCTCAGTGGACCCAGCAGGCAAAACCCCAGCGCGCGTGTCGCGTTCGTGTTCTGCGGCCGCCATGAGCGTTTTCATTACGCTTCGTTAATCTGCACCGGTCGAATATATAAAGATGGGCGAGGGGAATGAACGAGAGCGAGAGAGAAAGAAGGCATAAAGTGAACGCATCGCCATGCACGCTGTTTGTGTATGAACTTGCTGCCGCGTTGGCCCTTTTGCGTCACCAAGTGCCTGCAGCATACGCAACCAATATGCAATGCAGTTGACTTTGAACACACACGCTCGGCCTGTCTGTATCACCACATGCACCCTTGAGTTTTTATCGGTTGCTCAGTTTCAAATGCTGCTCCAGTAATAAGTTTGTCGCGACGTTTTTCAATTCTGTGGAAGCCGAACAGGCACCGAGGCTGCCGTCTGGCGCAGACGAGCAAATTATTTGTTGCTGATTTTATTACATACACGTAGTTAGCAAACTGTAGGTGCACTTCGTACTGCTTTAAGTAAGTGTATTCATGTTTCATTGCGAGTGCTGTAATGCTCTATTCCAGGTTATGCTGAGTCAATTGGCTGTGTTTTTCATGTTTCTTCTTTATTTCACAATTGTGCTGTTCTACTGCTCTTCGGTTCCTTCATTTGTTAGTAGGCTTAATTTAAGCTTCAATCGAGCTTCAAAGTGTTCGCCCGTTATAGTAGCTCAGCAGAAATGTAGCAATACTGTATATAAACGCTCAAAAATAATTGAACCATAATCCTTCACAGTGTTCTAAAATGTTCAACTGAAGTTGACTCACCAAAACTTTGGCACCCACCATAAATTCTAAAATTGTGTGCCATACAACGCGGCGTACAAAACTGCTTGTCAACAAGAGAATTTATCGACCTTTCTGAACTTCAAACACGCAAATACATCTAGCGCAAGTGCAGCAAGGACAGTCTTTAGTACTGACTTTTTTGCCCGACGGAGCACTGTTGAATGATGTGTAGAAAAACATGTATTTTGTGATCAAACCAAAATGCCGGTTGCGACACGCTCAAGACTAGGAAAATACGGTGTGGCTGATTAAACGGGCGTGCGTTCGATTGCGGCCCATTAGATAGCGGCCGAAGCTTTGCGGCCGAAGCATTGCGGCCTGAAGGATTGCGGCCTGAAGGATTGCGGCCTAGGACAATTGCGGCCTGAAGGATTGCGGCCTGAACGATTGCGGCCTGAACGATTGCCGATTGCGGCCTGGGACGATTGCGGCCCAGGACGATTGCGGCCTGGGACGATTGCGGCCCGGGACGATTGCGGCCTGGGACGATTGCGGCCCACGAAATTTTAAAGCGTTGTCATTGTCTTTGTCGCACGCAGCTGGTTATGTTATTCTCGCACATGAGCTTTCAATCCTTTTTTTTAAAAAGTTGTTTTTCTTTATTGATTTGTAATTATGCTTTATTTAGAATCCCAAATCGAAATCTTCCATGCTCAACTTTCCTTGTCGCCGTAGCAGAGCTATATTTCATCTGAGCCTTTTTTGTTTAATTAAGTTATTAAAGTTAAAAATTACCAATTAATTATTTAAAATTAAACCAACAAAAAAATCCCATTAAACATTAAAACTGTACTTTCTTATGAAAATATCTGAAAATCTGCTTTTGTCTCGAGTCGAGTCCTCAGGCAGAGACCCCACCTAGGGTTGTTGAAAAAACCTAAATCTTCATTTTTTTTAATTGAAAAAAATCAGAAATTAAGGTTGTGCTAAATCAACCAGGGAGTTCGAAGAACCACATTTGATGTGCAAGCGCCTCCCGAATGACTCCCGAAAACTTTCCAGATTTTGTTTGAGTGACCTCATTTACCACTTTTCCAACCCGTTACCATGCCTCTTTTTGTGTTTTGACTCACAAAACGTCACTAATTGTCCCCAGCTCAAATGAAAGCACACATACCGGGTTGAAATTCGATCAGTTCTGATGATGTCGCGACGACAGGACAGAACAACCAGACCACGTGGCGCTTGCAAACGGAGCAGCTCGGACGCTCAGAAATCAGATTGCGAAGCGAATTGTCACCTTATCTGCATCTGGAAATGGGAAGCCAAGCTGTGGAACGCTCAAAAACTTCATCGCCGAAGTTGTCGAAACCTAAAATCAGTCGGTAAAACGGTCCAAAATTGACTACTGACGGTTTTATGAGGTAATATCAAAAAAAATTGTTGAACTTTCGAAAAACTGTGCCAAAATTAAGGTTTTCAGAGCATATTAGAGGAAGTTTTTTGAATTTTTTAATCGGCATTTTTTAATCACAAAAAAATTCGATTTTTGTTAAACAACCCTAACCCCCCCCCAGCATTTGTTTCAAATCAAACTTCCAAAATATTGGATTTTCAAACATAGGGATTCGGACAACAAACAACAACAGTTCATTTCAATTCAATTCAATTTCAATTCAATTTCCATTCAATTAAATTTATTTTATTGCTAACAGCGGCGCAAATATTGGCGCAAATATCAACGATCGATTCGACGCAAACGCAGCAGACACGACGACGACGATGGCTTATACCATTGCTGTTCCAGAGCAGGGGTGTTGGGGGGCGATATACAGGGTGGGCCAAAAAAAAGGTTTCATTTTCAAACTGCTGTCACTGGCTGGCATTTCAATATTATGAGCTGAAATTTTCAGCATTGATAAAACATGTGATGCCATTTTTCTGACAAAATTTTTATCCAGTTTGGTCAAGTAGATTCAGTTTTACAGCACAATGTTTAAAAATTCCCAAATTTTCAATAAAACGGATTTTTAACCAAGAATTTAACAACGAATCATTGCTCATAGACATCCAAATCATCATCAAGGTTTGTCGTCCGGCAGCGGCTGGATGGAATTTTACGCGAAACTGGCGAATCACTGCAGAAAAACTTTTAGATTGCTCCCACCAGATAGCACACCAGACCCGTTGTTCTGCTGTCCACTTAACCATGACGAAACTGCAGAAAACTGAAACTGAAACACTGTTTTTATTCAAACCGCAGAAACACTTTTCAAAAGAAACAAATTAACAGACAGAGCAACACAGAAAACAAAAAATCAACTGAACAATTCTTTCTGTCGCAGTCGCATGGCTGCTGACTCGAGTCCGTTGTGAAACATCAGAATTTCGCTCGAGGTGCTCAAATGCAATTCAAGTGTGAGACCTTTCCACTCTGAGCGCATGATTTGAACTATCACGGGTATCCAAAAAGACCAATTTGTCACCTTCGCAACAGTTTCAAAATTGAATCACGCATCTTGATACTAATTTTTTCTTGCACTCATTTCAGTCAATTTGTTGATTTTTCGAGCTTTTTAGAAAATCTGCCACAGTGAGCACTAGGAATTATATATCGGAAAAAAATTTTTGTCAGTAAAATGGCAACGCATGTTTTATCAGTACTGAAAATTTCAGCTCATAACATTAAAACACCAGCCAGTGACAGCAGTTTGAAAATGGAACCTTTTTTTTGGCCCACCCTGTAGATGGCTGGAGCAAATATTCTAGATAGATAGAAATTGACCTGGAAAGGTGACAAAGCATGAAAACTTTGTGGGCCGCAATCGTCCCAGGCCGCAATCGTCCCGGGCCGCAATCGTCCCGGGCCGCAATCGTCCCAGGCCGCAATCGTCCCAGGCCGCAATCGTCCCAGGCCGCTATAGTCCAGGCCGCTATCGTCCAGGCCGCTATGCTTCGGCCGCAATCGTCCAGGCCGCAATCCTTCAGGCCGCTACGCTTCGGCCGCAATCGTCCAGGCCGCAATCTCTTGGGCCGCAAAAGTACATTTGCCGATTAAACGGTATGGCAGCATTTTTCAGGGTGAAAGAAGCGCGCGAAATTTGAATGAAAGTAAAAAGATGGTAAGAAACCCAATTGTGTGTCAAATTTGACGTGTTTTTCTAAAAATTAATTAGCTTATTCGTACTACCGTATTACCTCCAATAAACCTCCATGGGGGATTAACACGTCAGCGACTTTTAGGGGTGTGGTTTATTGGGGGGGGGACCTTGGTGAGGGGAGGGTTTATTTACAAAAAACACCGAGGATTGCATTTCGCCGAGACAATGATTCGCATTCCATTTGTTATCACCAAATAACATCAACAGTTTGTTTGTTGCAACACCAACACCAACAATAGCACAGAAACACAGTTTGTTTGTTTTCGGTCGCGCGTTTTGCTTTTGCACCGTGACTCTGAAATTTTTGATTCAAAAATCACTTTCTGTCATTAACAGTGGTCGCGATCATCATCTCACTCGTCTATTTTCAGCATTTGCGTGCCATGGGTATTCCACAGAAATAGACAGAATACGCTGGGCACGTATTTCAAACAGGTTTCTAACAATCCCCCATGGGGGATTATTTGTGGGGGGGGGGGATTATTCGGAAACTTGTCGTGGGGGTGGGGGTTTATTGGTGGGGGGGGGATTAATGGTGGAGAGGGGGTTTAATGGGGGTAATACGGTGTTCTGTTCATTCTTTATCCACTGAACATTCGAACGGCAAGGCAACTCCTCCGCTCCTAGTCTGCGACTCAATTCGCCTTGATTGAGAAAACAAGGGCTTCCTTATTTTTTCGGCAATACTGCACTCAACTTCACTCGTGGCTGATCCACACTTGCTGTTCTATCAATGTCTGTATATCAAGTTCAAAAATCATTCGCGTGAGCCTGTAGCCGTGCTCTGAACAATATCACTGAACAAAAGCGTTCCCGGTTTCCGGGTTGAACACTATTTTTATGGCTGGTGTGGATACAGTATTTGGTGGAATAATAGATGATGCACGTTGATGAATAAAAAATTTGACATCGTGAAATTTTAAAACAGCTGGATTGGATTACCATCTGATGTTATTCTATTTTTAAAGCTCCCTTGAAGCTCCCTATTGTTATCCTACAACGACCATTTCTGCGGTGTTTCCACGAAAAAATGAGTGAAATGTTTGGTTATGATACTTTAGCAGAATCTAAGACACATGCAACTTTTGCGATCTTTCAATCACATGTCGCAATTGCAAATGTTTTGTGTCCACATCAGATAGGCTCTGTTTTTCCGTGAAGCAACACATGTAAATGTAATTTTATGGCTACACAGAGAATGGCTGTGATAATAGATTTTTTGACTTCTGTATCATTATTGCTTTTCAAAACATGTGTTGAACGTACGATCATGAAACTGTGTGACGCCAGTGACACCCGCATGTAAGCCAATATGGTTTCATTATTTATCATTTGATTAGCCAATCGATTATGACGCTCTTCAGTGCGACGCGAGACCTAATATGGTTTATATACTGTATATACACTACATTTGGAATGGTCGGGGTTGGAATTTGTCAGTTCGCAGTTAGCTGACCGCAACTTTTTATATCGCAATTAGAGGGTTGCATCTGAATACGCACCTTTTCAAGGTGCATGGTCAGCTACTGTATGTACAGGGTGAACCAAAAAAAAAGGTTCCAATTCTAAAATGCTCTCACTGGCGTGTGCTGAGGTGTTTAGAGCTGAAAATTGGAACACTATTAGAAAACAGTTGGAGGTTTTTCTGACTATTTTTTTTTTCACGGTATGTTGCTCCTATCACTCACTACAGCAGAATATCTGAAAAACATGAAAAATCGACAAATGTGGTGAAATGCAGAGAATTAATTTAGCTGTTACAAAGACCAAATGATGAACGTTGGTGATAACCAGAGTGTTCGCAACACAAAAAAGATGAAAAAAACAATACACACACACAACAGCTTGGAAATGCCGAATGCTCAATGGCATTTGAACAGTCTTTGAGCAAGCTGATGTTTCACTTCGAATCTTTTAGGGTGCGTGAGCGGTTCTGCTCAGAACAGATGCGAATTTCTCTTTTCAAATGCGAAATGTTTTTCTTTTTTAATTCACACAATTTGCCACTCTGCTTTTTTCACCATAGCAGATTGATTGTTTTCTGCAGTGAAAAATGCAATTCAATTTTCAGTCGTTGCGGCCATCATGGTTAAGTGGACGGCAGAAAAGCGAGTCTGGTCTGCCAATTGGTGGGAACATGCGAATAAGTTATCTACAGTGGTTCGCCAATTTTGTACAAAATTCTATTTTACACCGCGTGGCGATACATCAGTTCACAAGTCGGTATGAGCAATGATAAACAGTGAGATTATGGGCGACCGTTGTTTTTCGTCAAAAATCGCTATTTTTTTGAAAATTACACTGTAAAAATAAACTGAAACGTGTAAACCAAAAAATTTTTAATCACAAAAAAGCTCTCAAAGTGTTCTAACAGTGTTCCAAATTTTAAGCCATGAGGTTCTTGCTACAGCTAAATCAACCCTCTGTATTTCTCCACATTTGTCGATTTTTCTTGTTTTTCAGATATTCTGCTGTAGTGAGTGATAGGGGCAACATACCGTGAAAAAAAATAGTCAGAAAAACCTCCAACTGTTTTCTAATAGTGTTCCAATTTTCAGCTCTAAACACCTCAGCACACGCCAGTGAGAGCATTTTAGAATTGGAACCTTTTTTTGACTCACGCTGTATTATTTGCGATGGTGCCAGTGGCTGGTTATTACATGGCAGCGCGTCATTGGTCAGGCATTATTTATTTACTATAGGTCTTATTTAGTTTCAGAAATTTAGGTAGAATAATGCAACCTAAGCATAAAACATTATGCGGTCTCAGTTTCACTGTCATATTTGTTCTTGAAATAATCGCTTCAGCGTGAATCCAGGCGTGACACCATCTGAGTATGTGTTTTATATTTTCACTAAAACTTCAGCATGTGCTTGCTACATTATCGGTGTGAATTGAACCCACAGTATTTAATTCACCAAACGCAGCGGTCCAAAGTTGAACTGTTTCTCATTGAATAATTAGCACACGAGTAAATTCATGAAACATTTTGTTTGTGCTTGCACCTGTGCACAATTTTAAATTACGGTGCAGTTTTTTTTCTGCGAACGAGTGTGATAATATCTATAATAAATTGTCCTGGTGTATCTATCGCGTGTTACTCCACCATTGTTTTTCAGACTTCATTGTGTTGTAAGATCACATCTGCGCGAACACATGGCATACACTCTTTCAGAACCCTGGTCTGACTGAATAATGTCAAAATGTCAAATACTGAAGAATTGCACGCATCGCCTCGTTCCACCTATCATGATTCACGCATGGTTTTATACGTTGCATGTACATGATACATGATTCAAGACGGACTTAGTTTTGTCTGCACTATCTAGTGACGTGTAGTCAGTCTAGCACCAGCTCAACCACTACAAATTCATTCATCAAGTTATTTGTATGGTAGTGTACATATGTGGCTTTTGGATGCTTTTTTGCTGAATCTTCTTTACATTGTATGAAGGAGTGCTTGCAAGCTTCGTGTGAAGGTGCGTTTAACAAGTTTCATCTCAGCTCGTCATGATCGTGAGTACCAAAAAATTGTTTGGCTGGAGCGTCATTCACTACAAACAAAATACATTTGTAATTCTTAAAAAATTCACGCAGGGGTGCGACACATGTAGTCTAGTGGCAACCTTTCTCTCACTACATCTATGTAGTACAGCTGTTTTTTATTGTAAAAAAGTCAGTTGTACTGCAAAACCTAATGTATTGTTTGCGATTTACGATTCATGCATTGACTGTTTGCAGCCGTTAAAGTTTATTGGTGTGCTGCTGCTGTACTCGTTCAATACTGTGCCACACAGTCAATGTGCTGGTTGATCAGTCAAGCATAAATTCATAGTAGGCTTTTATAAAGCATCCACCGTAATGTTTTTCAAGAGTCTCGTCGTTCTATTTCAAAGTCTGTCGTTGAAAAAAATTTAAAGCGGGCCTGCCTTGTTGATGAATCTTCCATTTCTTTTGTTTGTAGCATGTGTGTTGATTTTATTACTGTTTTTCCACAAGTTACAAGAGCAGTGCAAAGTCGCACCATTGATACGCATTGCAGTTTCGCCAGTGGCCAGCACGCAGGGTGCGCCCCGTCTGAACAGCGACTACCGTCGTGCGCTCGCTCGTCGCCAAGCAAATCACCGCCTCGTACTCAGTCCGGCCAGCCCATCGGCATTCACGCGCGAAACAACCGTAAAATTTCGTGAACCGAACGTTGTCGATTTAATAGTAAGTGGTGTTTCACATCTATTTGTGTCAAGTTAGTTTCAACTAGTTTTTCAGTATGTAAATCAAATGAACATGTGAAAATATTCCAAGTGTCCAGCAAGCAGAAACTTGTTGACATTGCAAGCTCACAACAATGCCTGCTTTACTGTTTCAACGCCGACACTGCGTGTCTTTATAATTGCTATGGCGTACATGTACATGTAGTTTATTGCATTTGAGCGTTCAAGGTGGCCACCAGACACTGGCGCACCAGTTGTCCTTCCTAATTATCAATGGCGCGTTTCTTTTGGCGTTGTAAATTTTTTGTATCGAAGTAATCTGTAATGGTGCAAATATAAATTCAATATTCCTTGATTGGCACCACCACTAGTCACCTAGTCGGTCACTACTGCATGTTCTTTGAAGAGGAAACTTTGTAGATTGAGCTAACGTCGTGTTGCTGCACGAACGAACTCCGGAGCGAAGTGCATTGGCTTATATTGTTTGTGAACGCCATGCGCTCCCCATTTGCGTGTCGCAAGTCACGTTGTGCCAAAGGAGTAGGCAGAGATGAGCTGAGACGACAGCTTTAAAGTACACTGATAAAAAGCATAGCGCGCAGCGGCTACTGTGAAAGCAAACACGCTGGAACACATGTGCATACTTCTTCACTGCGGTTCTGAACTTGAACCAGACCACTCGCATACCAATCAGAAGAAGCAAAAGGCTGTTCTGGCCCCGCATCGCACTGCAGGACAGTCAGTCAAAACGTAATAGATGGCATTCTTCTGTTTGTGACTGCTTGTCGTTGTCTTGGTTTTTTTAGTATGGAAATGTTTGCCTTTCAGAGACACAAGCGACTTTGAAAGGTCGCAACTTTGCAACTGGTGCACATAATAGACTACGTGCCCGAGCATTAATTTTGGATAAAACAAAAATGTCGCAGAGCAACCGAAAAACCGTTTGGTTTTTTATTCTTAACCATGCGCCAGTAATGACGAATGAAAAATAAAATTAGTCATTAACACAGCTTTTTTCTGCGAAACTTCTGAGTTTACAATGGATTATTTACCTGACGATTTTTTTATCTTGTGGAAACAGCCTAATCAGATCTTAGTGGAGACTGTGGACAACCGAGCATGAACTGTGAATAATGTTTGGTTTGGCTAGAAAGTGTTTAAGAAAACAACATTGCTCGAGTTGATGTGACGTTGAAAGCACATTGCAGGTCAGTCCGTCGACATCAGGCACGCCAAGCGAGGCAGCTGCGCTGACGTCCGCTTCAGCATCGCTGTCATCAGTGCAAGAACATCCAGGCAACAGAGATATCAAAGACGCTCGAAATGCTGATTGTTTGAATAATAACAAAAATAGTAACAACAACATTTTTATTAACACTAACAATCACAACACCAACAACAATCCGGACCGGGACGAAGAAGACGACAGCTTGGACACTGTGCCGGATGTTGACGATTGGGCTGACGACAACGATGCTGTACTGCTGACGTACGAACGACTTCCAAACGCGTGTAACGTCCACGACCACCACAACAACGATAATAAAAATAAAAACAATACCTTTAATATTGATAAGTTTGATACTGATAACAGGTATTCGAAGAAAACAATTGAGTCCGATTGTTTTGGCATTAACAATAACAACATTAATCACGGCAATCACTTCAAAGAAATTTGTATAAATCTCGATATAAACAGTCGATTCGGCAACTACATTTCTACCTATCAATCACGAGAAGCGCAACAGCAACACCCGAACTACTATTATTGCGGTGCTGAAGCAGAATTGAACGACGACAGAAGTGATCACTTATCCGAATATCTTGTGCTTGAAACAGACGATTCCAATCAAAGACGGTTAATAATGAGCAATTCAACGGATGGAATCGTATTACAGTCGGAAGATGCAGTCGATCCCGGCGAGAATGTAGCAAAAAAAGACACGCGTGCCGATGACACCGTGAGCGAACAGGCTAACGGTGAAATCAGTCAAGGTTAGACTAGACATTTGCAGTTGTGAACCCTATTGTTCAATGTACAGTCGAACTCTAAATTATAGGCAATCAGCTGATTGGTGGTAATCACGTGATGCATGCTTTCTGTGCAAGACAAAGTCCGGCCCCTCAGCAATGCCTGCACAGAAAGCATGCATCACGTAATCACGAACTAATCAGCTGATTGCCAATAATTTAGAGTTTAACTGTATTTAATAGAAATTAGCCTTCCATAGAACACGAAATCGATGTCGAAACAATTTTTGATCGGACATTTGTTACTGTTTTTATGTTCTGTGGTGGCACCATCATGTCTGTCTGAGTTTGCATATATTTCAGTTACTTATTGTTTTAACGTTGAGACAGTTTATTAGAGTCCAGTGATTTAATTTTTAGTGAATGATCTATGTTACACGTTGCTTTAAAATCTTCATTAGTGCACTTTTACGACAGACGATGCTGATGAGAATGCGCAAGATGAAGCGGAGGAACAATCATCAGAAAAAATTGACGACTCAGAAATCGCTGATGACTTAGAAAGTGCTAGCAAAAACGATGCGAACCATGATCACAACAATGAAACCGAACAAACAGTAGAACAGTCAACTGAGGACGGTCAAACGGCTGAGAACGCTTTAGCTGAGAAAGATGCAGTCGACGGCGAAGCGAACTCGGCTGACGTTGAGAACGAATCAGCAGCAGAACAGAACGACACCGGGTCTGTTGATCACGGGGACGTGGATGACGCGGACGCTCAGCTGGCACAGACACAAGATGACGTTGCTGCGCCTGCTGAAGTTGATGACAAATCGACCGAGGCAGACGCTGGAACAGAGCCAGAAGCAGAAACGGTTGCAGGAGAGACAGAGCAACAGACAGAGGATGCCAACGGTGGCATTGAAAACAACACCGAGGCAACGGAAGATGATGTTGGTTCAACTGAAGCAACTGACGACGCTCCAGTGGAAGAAACTGAAGACAATGCGCCAGAAGGCGAAGGCGTTGACGAACCGGCAGCGTCCGACGCAGCGACTGATGGTAGCGAAACGCAAGTACAAGCAGAACATGATGTCGATCTAGAAGAAAGTGTCCAGGGCGACGAACATGATGAGTCTAATGCTGGGGAGGACGAAGTGGTAGCTGAAGCACCCTCTGAAAGTGTTGAAGACGGTGAAAGTGAAGACGGTCAAGAAGCTGAGCCAGATGACAGTGCAGCAGCTGACATAGACGATAAGGAACAGGCAGACGACGAAGGAGACGAACAAGATGAAGGGGAGAGTGCCGAGGCGGAAGCGAATGCGAGTGAGGATGATGCGGTCAATGAAGAAACTGAAGAGTCAACAACTGAAGAACTGACACAAGACACCGGAGGAAGCACAACTAAAGAAGATGCAGAGGAGCAAAACGCAAACGATGCCACGGTTGTCGCTGATGACGAAGATGATGACAAATCACATGAGGGCGAGGACAAAACAGCAGAAAGCGCAGAACCAGCTGAGCCCGGTACTGTCTTCACAGAACATCGAGCACTGTGAACATTAATTTTACTAACGTAGTTTCAGCATGACTAGCCTATTGACCCGAGCTTATGTGGCTTAATCAATGCCAAACCTTTTTGGTGAAGTGGCGTTGACTTAGAAAGAAAAAACAATAACGTTTACTGATAAATAACCCTGAAGAAAATTTACCTTGTGCTGCCGTGAAGTCGCCTACAATACAATATTTTTTAATGTATTTAAATAAATAAAAAATGCGAAGTTTATGATTTTGCTATTTTTACCCGTTTACCCTAACCGAAGGCAAGCCTTTTTGTAAGTGAAGTAAAATTGAATAAAAAATATAACAACTAACGTTTTTTTATTTACCCGTTTTAAAAAGCTATTGCTTTTTTACCCGTTTACCTAAGCCAAGCCTCTTTGTAAGGTGAAAATGCGAAGTTTATGATTTTGCTATTTTTACCCGTTCACCCTAACCTAAGTCAAGCCTTTTTGTAAGTTTAGTAAGATTGAATAAAAAATACAAAATTTAACGTTTTTTCATTAAAAAATACCCGTTTTAAAAAGCTAATGCTTCTTTTACCCGGTTACCCTAACATAAGCCAAACCTTTTTTCTAAAGTGAAAATGAATAGAAGAAACAAAAAAGTGACGTTTATAATTTCGTTTTGCAGTCATTGCTTCTTTTTACCCGTTTACCCCAACATGACCCAAACATTTTGCAAAGTGAAAATGAATGGTAAATACCATTTCGACCGAATTAAAAAACTAACTTTTTTCAAAGACGGTTTTGTTACATCTTTCGCAGTCGCTCGTCAAGTTTTGAGCAGCAACAATTGCCAGTTGCCCATCGAGCGTTACGGTGAAATTATCGCTCATAACCATGGAGTATCAATTTGAAAATGAAACATGGAGTATCAATTTCAATGAAATTTACTTGTTTCGAATCCAAAGTGCAACTTGCAATGCACTTGCAATGCCGATGTCGATGTGCGTTTTGCAACCCGATTTTTAAAAACAAAAAAGTTCAAACTTTTTTCAAAGACGGTTTTGTTACATCTTTCCCAGTCGATCATCAAGTTTTGATCAGCCACGCTTCCATTTGCCTATGCTGCGCTGAACTGTCTCTGTTGTCCAAAGAGTATCATGATGACTCCAGCTATATGAAGAGCGACGTTTTGTGAAAACAATCTCACCTGGCATTAATTAAAAAAAGGTTAAGGAAATTGAGATGGAGTTTTCTTAAGTAGCAAAAAAGGGCGCCAATTCAAATTGCAAAAAAGTGCCACAGACACACAGACACTTTGTAAATTTAATAATATAGACTAGCCAATTGACCCGTGCCTACGGCACGGTTAGCTGATAAATATAATTGTTATTTTTGAGTGGATTTTGATTTTTTGAACCGTGCCCGCCCACGACCCGGATTAAAAATGTATTGCATTTTAATTTTGAGCTGCTTTAGTCGTTCCCGTTTAAATTATAAAAACAGTCTTCTGATCAAGAACACAATTTCTCTGCTTCCCTTTTAAAATTCCCATTTAAATCTTTTTTAATTGCCAATGGTCAATTGCCGTTCCTGTTAAAAATATGAAAATTCAATTAACGTTAATTGAATTGAAACGACAAAAATAACGTTTTGCATCCCGATTTTTTAAAACAATTGCAACCCGCTTCCGGTCATCAACTTGTGAACAGAAACAATTGCCATTCATTGTCAATCGCATGTTTAAAAT
>JASANC010003410.1:0-12905 GCA_030248135.1 Theristus sp. LFF4_11 | reverse complement strand
CCAATAATACTTATCACCATTGTCTGTCAGGCTCAGGCATCATTTGGCTTATTTGATATCAACAATTCTACCACTCTGACACAACAAAATTTAACTGACATTGTTTTTGAGTGACTGACAACAATGAAACATGGAGCCACGTGGCAAGACCTAAAACTTGAATAACCTAACGGTAAACCACCGAAGCTGGTGTCCCAAAATAACAACAAAATAAAATTGCAAGCTTGCCAAACAATCGACCGGTAAAATGCATAAATGATTATCGATTCGAATGTGTAACAATTTCATTATAAAGCAGCAAATCTGGCCGTCATCGAAGCACCATTTACTGACTTGGAATTCAGAAGATAAAAAACAAAATTATGCCGACACATTTCAACAATCCGCAAGCACTAAATTCGCAAAACCGCAGCAAAATCAACCGACCGAGTCAATGCCCACAAAACTTCTAACGTTTCAACCTTTGGACAAAAAGAACACTGAAACTATTCATTTTCACACAAATTAAAGCAAGCATACGGACTGGCAGCCTCTGTCTGATTAGAATGCAGTCAACCAGAAATTACTGATCAAATTCTTAACGATTATTTACCACTAATCATGAACAAACACCAACAACAAGCAGCAATAACCGCACACCGACGAGTCTAGTCACAGGCGTGTCGCACGGCGCGCGCCCACAGCAGCATCATCTCGTCCACCTGCTCGTTCGCGAGGTCGCCCTCGAAGGCGACCGTGTCGACGGGCGCTTCCTTGATCTGCTGGTAGGTGCGCGCGTTCACGGCCAACGCGGCGGCGATCGCAGCCCCGAGCGCCGTCATCTCGGCCAGCTGCACACGCAGCACGGGCACCCCGAGCACACTGGCCTGCGTGCGCATCAGCAGCGCGTTCGCCGTCATGCCGCCGTCCACCTGTCCATGTCGCAGTAGCTCTAGTGCTATACGCTGATCGCACATTCATGAACGAACAAGTAAAATATTCGACACGGCGTTTCACTTTAGATTCATGAAGTAAAACAACCAGTAGGTCTGAACTACCACTCCATTTCAAGTGTTGGATCAAAACTGGTGGCTAACGGAAAACACGCGCTGTCTGGCTGACGTTAGATTGGGATGTTTATGGTTTACGACAGTGGTTTTTATCAGTGGCAGCGATTAAAAACAAATTGTTTTTTTTAACCAGAAGTCATCAGCCTAAAGTGCAGCGATTGAAAAAAGAACGTCTCTTTTCTTTCTTCCGGACATCTACTGCGTATCGTGATCAAATGAAACCCAAAAACCACCAAACGCGACGCACCCGCAGCTGTTTCAGCGGCATCTTCGAGTCCATGATGATCGCGTCGACAATTTCGCGCGTCTGACAAGCAACGGCGTTCAGGGTGGCACGCGCGATGTGTGCCGCTGTGATCGCACCTGTACAAGGAAAAACAGAAAAATTCGCAGTCCGTCTGGTGTATCAAGTGTTGACAGCAATGAAACCAAAAGTTTGAAACCAAAAAAACAATTTTTACCAATCTCGCCGTCTCGCGTGACCGCAAGAAACCCAAAAAACCACAATTCTCACCAGTGATGCCAGTGATGACGCCACGTGCGTCCGATTTCCAGTGTGGCGCATAGAGCCCACTGAAGCACGGCACGAACGCACACGAGCCACTGTCCGGCACGGACGCCGCCAACGCCTCGACGTCCTTTGCTTTCTGCACAAACATTGGCGACGATTGTTTTTGGTGGTGCAGCATGACAGTCATTTCGTGAAAAACTCAACAGCAGTGTGATACCATTTCGATTTCGTCTCCACTTTGCCACAAAACACACCGAACCACTCAAACGTCAGTCAGTCAAAAGTCAGTCACTCAGTCAGTTTGACAGAATGATGCCACCATGGTATTGTGGATTTGTTCAAACGTGTCCGGACTAAAATGACGTCATTTGCTTTAAAAACGTTAGTTTGTCAAAGTACAGGCACTAAAATTTCAGTTTGGTGTGCCTGATTCGACATTCACCATTTGTTTACGGGAAGAAAACGGCTGAACAGAAAGTCTGGTTTGCTGTGAACGACAAGCGCATGTTTGGCGGCACATGACGTCATTTCAGTGGGAACGTTTAAAACAAATAGGTCATACACCACTTGGTACACCATTTGACACAATCGGGCATACAGTTGGCAGAAGCATTTCCAAAGAGTACCACCTGAATGATCTTCAGATTGTCGCGCAGCCACCGGACGGAGGTGCCGCCGATCGAGCCAGCGCCCTCGAGCGCGTAGATCACCGGCTCGTTCGGTCCCAGCTGGAAAGCGACGGTCGTGAGGAGACCGGCGGACGAGATGATTGGGGTGGTGCCGGTGTTGTAGAGCATGAACGTGCCCGTGCCGTACGTGTTCTTCGCCTGGCCGGCCTCCAGGCAACGGTGGCCCACCAATGCCGCTTGTTGGTCGCCTGCCAGAAACGCACCATGATAAAATGGAGAAATGTGTCTTTCGGCAATCATGCGGCTGACTGTTCTGACTCCTAAAAAAACGCATGTTTACTAAACAGACACGGAGATCGGACCAGTACCGTGGGCTGGGGGGGGTGAGGGGGGGGGGGTGCACCCCCCGGAGCAGCAGAGACCGTCGGGTGGGGGGGGCACCGTGCCACCCCCCCTAAAATCGGGCACCCCCCCCCCCCATCGGACCCCCCCTCGAAAATTTGGCCGACACCCCCCCCCCCCCAGTAAATTTTGTCTGGCGGAGCCCCCGCCCCCCCCAAAATTTTCTGCACACCCTAAAATTTTTTTCGAAAATTATGATTTTTTGTCTATAAAGTCCATAATATAAGCTGAATATATGATAACTTGACATTCTTCATTGTAATTTCAAAGATTTTGCAGCAAAATTTGGCGTTTTTCCTTCAAAATTTAAGCGAAAAAATATCATGGGGGGTAAGGGGGGTGGACCCCCCACAGACCCCCCATGGGGGGGTTCCACGTTACCATAGTTTGGACCCCCCTCACTTTTTGGTCGGCACCCCCCCCCCCCCACGGCACCATACCCCCCTTCGAAAAATTTTTTTGGGCCCACGGTACTGGATCGGACCAGAGATTAGAGTCATTTATTTCATCGTTTGGTCAGCAGGTTTTTCTTCTGTATTCACGACTGCGTTTGGATGAACGGGTTGTTCCAATCAGTTAGCAAGAACCAATCAGTCTCAACAGCGTGCAATTTAGTCAGACCAGGCAACACTGGAATGATATTGTGAGATCGATTTGTGAGCGAAAATAAAATGTACAAACAAACAACCAAACACACCAACCGAGACAACCGCAGATCGGCACGCCAGCGAGCGGCCCGTCGGCGATGGCGGCGTAATGCTCAGACGAGCTCTTGATCGCGGGCAACATCGCTTTCGGAATATTAAAGAAAGCGCACAATTGGTCGCTCCACTCGCGTTTGTTGATGTCCATCAGCAGATAACGACTGGCGTTGGTGACGTCCGTGACAAACGCCCGGCGACCGCTCAGATTCCAGATCAGCCACGTGTCCACGGTGCCCATGATTGCAGTGCCTGCGAGAAAATGCGCCGCAACGGAATGGTAGAGTGGTGCATTGCCGTGTAACTAAATTCACGTGTTTACCAGACCACATTTGTACAGCGGTGTGACGTGTGGTGTACCACAGTTCCGTGGCCATTGCAGGTGTGACAGAACGAAAAAATATCCAACCATAAAAACGGTTCCATTTCCAACAAAACCGTCGTTTTGTCACCTATAGTGGCCAAGCACCAGATGGTCCGCATAAGCGGCCGTCGTACAATCCATTAGCAAAGTACACCGCACAACTACGGCACTATGGTACACCGCACTGCTACGGCACTACGGTACACCGCACAGCTACGGCACTATGGTACACCGCACAGCTACGGCACTATGGTACACCGCACAGCTACGGCACTATGGTACACCGCACAGCTACGGCACTATGGTACACCGCACAGCTACGGCACTATGGTACACCGCACAGCTACGGCACTATGGTACACCGCACAGCTACGGCACTATGGTACACCGCACAGCTACGGCACTAGGTACACCGCACAGCTACGGCACTATGGTACACCGCACAGCTACGGCACTATGGTACACCGCACAGCTACGGCACTATGGTACACCGCACAGCTACGGCACTATGGTACACCGCACAGCTACGGCACTATGGTACACCGCACAGCTACGGCACTATGGTACACCGCACAGCTACGGCAATATGGTACACCGCACAGCTACGGCACTAGGTACACCGCACAGCTACGGCACTATGGTACACCGCACAGCTACGGCACTATGGTACACCGCACAGCAACGGCACTATGGTACACCGCACAGCAACGGCACTATGGTACACCGCACAGCTACGGCACTATGGTACACCGCACAGCAACGGCACTATGGTACACCGCACAGCTACGGCATTATGGTAGACCGCACAGCTACGGCATTATGGTAGACCGCACAGCTACGGCATTATGGTATACAGCACAGCTCCGTCACTATGGTACACCTCACAGCTACGGCACTTTGGTATACCGCACAGCTACGGCACTATGGTACACCGCACAGCTACGGCATTATGGTAGACCGCACAGCTACGGCATTATGGTAGACCGCACAGCTACGGCACTATGGTAGACCGCACAGCTACGGCACTATGGTACACCGCACAGCGACGGCACTATGGTACACCGCACAGCTACGGCATTATGGTAGACCGCACAGCTACGGCACTATGGTAGACCGCACAGCTACGGCACTATGGTAGACCGCACAGCTACGGCACTATGGTACACCGCACAGCTACGGCACTATGGTAGACCGCACAGCTACGGCACTATGGTAGACCGCACAGCTACGGCACTATGGTACACCGCACAGCTACGGCACTATGGTAGACCGCACAGCTACGGCATTATGGTAGACCGCACAGCTACGGCACTAGTCTACACCGCAGAGCTTCGGCATTATGGTAGACCGCACAGCAACGGCACTATGGTAGACCGCACAGCTACGGCAAGCTGGTACATCGCTCAGCTACGGCACTATGGTAGACCGCACAGCTACGGCACTATGGTACACCGCACAGCTACGGCACTATGGTAGACCGCACAGCTACGGCACTATGGTAGACCGCACAGCTACGGCACTATGGTACACCGCACAGCTACGGCACTATGGTACACCGCACAGCTACGGCACTATGGTAGACCGCACAGCTACGGCACTATGGTACACCGCACAGCTACGGCACTATGGTAGACCGCACAGCTACGGCACTATGGTACACCGCACAGCTACGGCATTATGGTAGACCGCACAGCTACGGCACTATGGTAGACCGCACAGCTACGGCACTATGGTAGACCGCACAGCTACGGCACTATGGTAGACCGCACAGCTACGGCACTATGGTACACCGCACAGCTACGGCACTATGGTACACCGCACAGCTACGGCACTATGGTAGACCGCACAGCTACGGCACTATGGTAGACCGCACAGCTACGGCACTATGGTACATCGCACAGCTACGGCACCATGGTAGACCGCCCAGCTACGGCACTATGGTACACCGCACAGCTACGGCACTATGGTACACCGCACAGCTACGGCACTATGGAACACCGCACAGCTACGGCACTATGGAACACCGCACAGCTACGGCACTATGGTACACCGCACAGCTACGGCACTATGGTACACCGCACAGCTACGGCACTATGGAAAACCGCACAGCTACGGCACTATGGAAAACCGCACAGCTACGGCACTATGGTACACCGCACAGCTACGGCACTATGGTACACCGCACAGCTACGGCACTATGGTACACCGCACAGCTACGGCACTATGGTACACCGCACAGCTACGGCACTATGGTACACCGCACAGCTATGGCACTATGGTACACTGCACAGCTACGGCACTATGGTACACCGCACAGCTACGGCACTATGGTACACCGCACAGCTACGGCACTATGGTACACCGCACAGCTACGGCACTATGGTACGCCGCACAGCTACGGCACTATGGTACACCGCACAGCTACGGCACTATGGTACACCGCACAGCTACGGCACTATGGTACACCGCACAGCTACGGCACTATGGTACACCGCACAGCTACGGCACTATGGTACACCGCACAGTTACGGCACTATGGTACACCGCACAGCTACGGCACTACGGTACACCGCACACACCGGCGCAATGCGGTCTCAACATTGATAGCACTTTCTATCGCTTTTCCACCACAACACCCACCCTGTTCGGCGGCCTGCTGCGTGCCTTGAACGTTATCGAGGATCCAGCGGAGTTTCAGCGCCGAAAAATACGGGTGAATCGGCAAGCCAGTGAGCGCGCGAAACGCCTCGCGATCACCGCCACCATCGACGACGCCCTTCTTTCTGCTGTACGCGTCGGCGAGCGGCGCTGTGCGCGCGTCAAGCCAAACAATCGCCGGGTAGTACGGCTCCGCAGTGGCCTTGTTCCAGACGATTGTTGTCTCTGGTAATAAGAGTCGAAGAAACATGAGAAAGTGGGACTCGAAACATAAATAACAGCTTGCCATGCGCATTCATTGGTGCTTCAGAATGAACAGTGAAGTTCAGCAACAAAAACTTCCACCGTCACTTTTCGGTTTTTCATCCGTGCCACACCCACACGGCCACACAACACGTGCAATAGTGAGGGAGACCATTGAGCACTTTGCCACCACAAGGGTTTTATGCTGAAACTTGATTTGCGCGGCTATGTGCACTGTATACCCGTTGGAAGTGCACGACGTCTCCTACTCACATTATCGCCCGTTTATAATCCATGCATTCATTTTCAAACCTGACAAAAAAACGCAACAAAATCGCTGACAAAATCGTTCAACAGGGCTTTATGGTCTGCGTCTGTATCACATGCTATTAGCTGATTGGTTGGTGACCGTGACGCATGCATTCTGCGCAGGCCTGACTCCGCCTTGCAATGCATGCACGCACATCACGTGCCAACCAATCAGCAAACTGCATAATGATACCGCAGCGAACGGACCTCGTTGATTGGTTACGCCGACCGCTTTCACCTGCTGCACCGAATAGCCGAGCGGCTGCAACTTCTGGCACGTCTCGACGATGCAGCGCTCGGTGGCGTCCAGCATCTGCCGCGGCGACATCTCCACCCAGCCGTCCTTCGGGAACTGCTGTTCGCACTCGATCTGGTGCATTGCAACCACCTGCACACACGAAAATGTTTATTGACGCTGTGTTGCTAATCTCTTATCTTTTGGCCTCTGTGACACAATGCGCGCATGGATACGCTTGTAGTTTCGTGTGAATAACGCGAAAATTCAAAGTTATAGTGAGGTGCCCCCCCGCCCCAGTCCCAAAAATACGAACGGGTCGGGTGTCACATGGGCAATTTTGAATTCCCGCATGAAGCATGTCAGCAAAAGGGCATTCATGAAGCAGTGCAATTACGTGTCACATACTGCTACGCAAAACTTCTGCTGACCTGCAACGTGGACGCCGAAAACAACAGAAAACGACTGCTGCTGGTGCCCTGGTCAATCGATCCGATCAGTATGTCCTTCTTTGGATCAGCCATTTTCAACGGAAACGGTTGCTCGATCAAGTTATAGCTAGATTCGGACGCTTTTGAACCGCAAAAATGACGGTAGCTCGTGTCTGAAAACGAAAAAGGCAAAATTTACATGTGTTACCTTTCAGAAAACGGCACGAAGTTGAGCAAACACAAAACACGCTGGAACTCGCCGAGCAGGACTTTTTTTTAAATAAATAGGCATTCTAGTGGGAACAAATCACCGGCAAAGACCATTATCCACTACAAGTAAAGACACACGTCAGTCACAGTGTAACAGTAACCGTGCTCAGATTGATTCATCACTTGAACTGAACTGGTATGAAACCCAAAACTCCAAACACAACAAAGGAAATAAGATGTTATGTCATTAATCGGTCTGTGAAAAATTGATTGATTTGCAACCACTTGAACGAAAACGAAATTGGGATTGAACTATCGCCCATCGGGAGTTGCTAGATTGCTAGTTTAAAAACATGGGTCAAAATAAATCAAACCAAACCAAAATGTTAGGTGTGAGCAACGCGACGCTGACTAACAACAACAACAACTGCATCAACAAGAGTCACAATCAATCATGCTATCATTCCCAAATCCCAACTGATCTAATGACGACAGAACAGCACATTAACTCTTACAGCAAACAATCGTTTGCGTGACTCGATCGCAGCAGAAAGCAAATTTCACTTGTTTCAGCAGCGGAATGAAGTTGCAATCAAAACACCGCGAGAGCGGCATACACGCACGCTTCTGGATGCAAAAAAACAGAACCAGACAACAGGAACAGTCGAACTCTAAATTATGGGGAACCAGCACCAGCTGATTGGTTGGGATTACGGCATGCATGCTTTCTGTGCAAACAAAAGTCACTCCGCCCCATAACAATTTTGGAACAGAAAGCATGCATATAATCCCAACCCAACCAATCAGCTGATTCCCCATAATTTAGAGTTCGGCTGTAATTACCACCGGATTCAATGCATAGTTGTTCCAGAGCGGAGGGGTTGGGGGGGGGGGGCGATATAGATAGCTGGAGCAAATTTTCTAGATAGATAGATAGCTGGAAAATTTTGGGGGGGGGGGGCGCAGGGGAGGGGGGCTACGGCCTAGGGTTGTTAAAAAACAAAAATTGTCATTTTCGTTTGAAAATTTTTTTTAATTTCAAAAATCAAAGTTGTGCTAAATCAATCAGGGAGTTCGAAGAACCACATATGACATGCAAGCGCCTCCGGAATGACTCCCGTGTGGCGGAACTTTGCAGATTTTGTTTTGGTGACCTCAATTACCCCTTTTCCAAACCGTTACCATGCCTCAGTGTTTTGACTCCCAAAAAGGCACTAATTGTCCCCAGCCCAAGTGAAAATACACATACCGTCTTGAAATTCGATCAATTCTGATGATGTGTCGCGACTAGGGTTGTTAAACAAAAATCAAAATTTGTTTTTAAAAAAAAGTGATTAAAACAACAAAAATGCCAATTTTTTTTAATTCGAAAAATTTTCCTCTAATATGCTCTGAAAACCTCAATTTTGGCACAATTTTTTGAAAGTTCAACAAAAATTTTCTTTGATATTACCTCGTAAAACCTTTAGCGGTCAATTTTGGACCGTTTTACCGACTGATTTCAGGCTTCAACAACATCTGCGATGAAGTTTTTGTCAGGTTTGAAAATGAATGCATGGATTATAAACGGGCGATAATGTGAGTAGGAGACGTCGTGCACTTCCAACGGGTATACAGTGCACATAGCCGCGCAAATCAAGTTTCAGCATAAAACCCTTGTGGTGGCAAAGTGCTCAATGGTCTCCTCACTATTGCACGTGTTGTGTGGCCGTGTGGGTGTGGCACGGATGAAAAACCGAAAAGTGACGGTGGAAGTTTTTGTTGCTGAACTTCACTGTTCATTCTGAAGCACCAATGAATGCGCATGGCAAGCTGTTATTTATGTTTCGAGTCCCACTTTCTCATGTTTCTTCGACTCTTATTACCAGAGACAACAATCGTCTGGAACAAGGCCACTGCGGAGCCGTACTACCCGGCGATTGTTTGGCTTGACGCGCGCACAGCGCCGCTCGCCGACGCGTACAGCAGAAAGAAGGGCGTCGTCGATGGTGGCGGTGATCGCGAGGCGTTTCGCGCGCTCACTGGCTTGCCGATTCACCCGTATTTTTCGGCGCTGAAACTCCGCTGGATCCTCGATAACGTTCAAGGCACGCAGCAGGCCGCCGAACAGGGTGGGTGTTGTGGTGGAAAAGCGATAGAAAGTGCTATCAATGTTGAGACCGCATTGCGCCGGTGTGTGCGGTGTACCGTAGTGCCGTAGCTGTGCGGTGTACCATAGTGCCGTAACCTGTGCGGTGTACCATAGTGCCGTAGCTGTGCGGTGTACCATAGTGCCGTAGCTGTGCGGTGTACCATAGTGCCGTAGCTGTGCGGTGTACCATAGTGCCGTAGCTGTGCGGTGTACCATAGTGCCGTAACTGTGCGGCGTACCATAGTGCCGTAGCTGTGCGGTGTACCATAGTGCCGTAGCTGTGCGGTGTACCATAGTGCCGTAGCTGTGCGGTGTACCATAGTGCCGTAGCTGTGCAGTGTACCATAGTGCCATAGCTGTGCGGTGTACCATAGTGCCGTAGCTGTGCGGTGTACCATAGTGCCGTAGCTGTGCGGTGTACCATAGTGCCGTAGCTGTGCGGTGTACCATAGTGCCGTAGCTGTGCGGTGTACCATAGTGCCGTAGCTGTGCGGTGTACCATAGTGCCGTAGCTGTGCGGTGTACCATAGTGCCGTAGCTGTGCGGTGTACCATAGTGCCGTAGCTGTGCGGTGTACCATAGTGCCGTAGCTGTGCGGTGTTCCATAGTGCCGTAGCTGTGCGGTGTACCATAGTGCCGTAGCTGTGCGGTGTACCATAGTGCCGTAGCTGTGCGGTGTACCATAGTGCCGTAGCTGTGCGGTGTACCATAGTGCCGTAGCTGTGCGGTGTACCATAGTGCCGTAGCTGTGCGGTGTACCGTAGTGCCGTAGCAGTGCGGTGTACCATAGTGCCGTAGTTGTGCGGTGTACTTTGCTAATGGATTGTACGACGGCCGCTTATGCGGACCATCTGGTGCTTGGCCACTATAGGTGACAAAACGACGGTTTTGTTGGAAATGGAACCGTTTTTATGGTTGGATATTTTTTCGTTCTGTCACACCTGCAATGGCCACGGAACTGTGGTACACCACACGTCACACCGCTGTACAAATGTGGTCTGGTAAACACGTGAATTTAGTTACACGGCAATGCACCACTCTACCATTCCGTTGCAGGCGCATTTTCTCGCAGGCACTGCAATCATGGGCACCGTGGACACGTGGCTGATCTGGAATCTGAGCGGTCGCCGGGCGTTTGTCACGGACGTCACCAACGCCAGTCGTTATCTGCTGATGGACATCAACAAACGCGAGTGGAGCGACCAATTGTGCGCGTTCTTTAATATTCCGAAAGCGATGTTGCCCGCGATCAAGAGCTCGTCTGAGCATTACGCCGCCATCGCCGACGGGCCGCTCGCTGGCGTGCCGATCTGCGGTTGTCTCGGTTGGTGTGTTTGGTTGTTTGTTTGTACATTTTATTTTCGCTCACAAATCGATCTCACAATATCATTCCAGTGTTGCCTGGTCTGACTAAATTGCACGCTGTTGAGACTGATTGGTTCTTGCTAACTGATTGGAACAACCCGTTCATCCAAACGCAGTCGTGAATACAGAAGAAAAACCTGCTGACCAAACGATGAAATAAATGACTCTAATCTCTGGTCCGATCCAGTACCGTGGGCCCAAAAAAATTTTTCGAAGGGGGTATTGTTCCGGTGGGGGGGGGGTGGCGACCAAAAAGTGAGGGGGGTCCAAACTATGGTAACGTGGAACCCCCCCCATGGGGGTGCCATGGGGGGTCTGTGGGGGGTCCACCCCCCTTACCCCCCATGATATTTTTTCGCTTAAATTTTGAAGGAAAAACGCCAAATTTTGCTGCAAAATCTTTGAAATTACAATGAAGAATGTCAAGTTATCATATATTCAGCTTATATTATGGACTTTATAGACAAAAAATCATAATTTTAGGGTGTGCAGAAAATTGGGGGGGGGTCTCCGCCAGACAAAATTTCATGGGGGGGGGGGGGTGTCGGCCAAATTTTCGAGGGGGGTCCGATGGGGGGGGTGGGTTTTAGGGGGGGTGGCACGGTGCCCCCCCCCCACCCGACGGTCTCTGCGCTCTGGGGGTGTACCCCCCCCCCCTCACCCCCCCCCCGCCCACGGTACTGGTCCGATCTCCGTGTCTGTTTAGTAAACATGCGTTTTTTTAGAGTCAGAACAGTCAGCCGCATGATTGCCGAAAGACACATTTCTCCATTTTATCATGGTGCGTTTCTGGCAGGCGACCAACAAGCGGCATTGGTGGGCCACCGTTGCCTGGAGGCCGGCCAGGCGAAGAACACGTACGGCACGGGCACGTTCATGCTCTACAACACCGGCACCACCCCAATCATCTCGTCCGCCGGTCTCCTCACGACCGTCGCTTTCCAGCTGGGACCGAACGAGCCGGTGATCTACGCGCTCGAGGGCGCTGGCTCGATCGGCGGCACCTCCGTCCGGTGGCTGCGCGACAATCTGAAGATCATTCAGGTGGTACTTCTTGGAAATGTTTCTGCCAACTGTATGCCCGATTGTGTCAAATGGTACTGGGCGGTGTATGACCTATTTGTTTTAAACGTTCCCACTGAAATGACGTCATGTGCCGCCAAACATGCGCTTGTCGTTCACAGCAAACCATACGTTCTGTTCAGCCGTTTTCTTCCCGTAAACAAATGGTGAATGTCGTATCAGGCACACCAAACTGAAATTTTCGTGCCTGTAATGTGACAAACTAACGTTTTTAAAGCAAATGACGTCATTTTAGTCCGGACACGTTTGAACAAATCCACAATACATGGTGCATCATTCTGTCAAACTGAGTGACTGACTTTTGACTGACTGACGTTTGAGTGGTTCGGTGTGTTTTGTGGCAAAGTGGAGACGAAATCGAAATGGTATCACACTGCTGTTGAGTTTTTCACGAAATGACTGTCATGCTGCACCACCACAAACAATCGTCGCCAATGTTTGTGCAGAAAGCAAAGGACGTCGAGGCGTTGGCGGCGTCCGTGCCGGACAGTGGTACTGTGTGCGTTCAGCCATTTTCCAGTGGGCTCTATGCGCCACACTGGAAATCGGACGCACGTGGCGTCATCACTGGCATCACTGGTGAG
>JASANC010003408.1:0-41798 GCA_030248135.1 Theristus sp. LFF4_11 | reverse complement strand
ATCACGGTGGCGCCGCAGTGATGGCGCGTCTTGTTGGCGCGTCTGTCGCGCACGCGCACGGACGCCGTCCACGGATAGGCGCCGTGCAACGCCTGGAAGCCGCCGACGACTCGCGCCAGCTGCGGCTTTCGGGGGTCACGCGCTGCCGATTGCACGAAGCGAACGCCGCATTCGCCTAGAAAAGTGTGGTTTGTTGGAACCTATCACTTGTTTTAACTGCAGAATATACAGAGCATGCGAAACTTTGAATTACGGTAACAATACCGAATATGTGGTTCGGTTCAAATCAAGCACCCCAAGCGGCCACATTTGTTTTTTTTGCAGACACGGCACGGGTCGAATCGAAATCATACATTCGTGGCTGCGGACAAACGGACAGCACATACTCAATGCTGTGCGCACAAAAGGCACGACACAGAAGCCCACAAACGACCGTACGACCGTACCTTCGGTCGCAGTGGTCGGCGAGTCGTGCTCGGACGTGATACAGGTCACACCGACGTCCTCCGAATGCTCGCAGTCGTGCGCGCCAATGGAGCGCATCGCACAGGACGACACATTCGCCTCCGTGCCAGTGCAGTCGAGTTCGTCGAGCCAGATCGGGCCAACGCCGGCGCCGAATCGGCCGCCCGCATGAACGATCGTGCGCGCATCGCTGCAGACGGCAGGGAGCACAAAACAGTTTTTTGGAGTTCTTTTCACTTTCACTTCAGCCCATATTGACGTATACGCATCCAGCATGCGGCACGTCACGTCGACGTCAGGTCTCATGTTATTGCATACTGCACCCCGTCCATGGAGACGTGCCTTTAACGTACAGTATGTCTCTTCAAACTTGTGAGATTTGTTTCGCAGAATACATGTCGCACGAAACTTGAATTTAGGAAGAATGTGAACGGGGGCGTCGGGTTGTTGGGTTCAAAATCCGTATTTTTGACTAAATATGTTGCCTTTCGGTCCCGACCCCGTTCGAGGTTTCTTTCGCTGTGTATCCTGATGAAAAGATGATAGATTAAAAAAAAATGCTGCACGTCGACGTACGTCAGCAGACGTCAGTATGAACTGGTTTTTAAACCTTCTAACCTATGAGAATGTAAAAGATCAGTGAACGCACGGCATTCCGAGCATGCGACAGATGACGCGTGCATCGTTGTCATCGAAGCTGTCGTCACACACGGTGCCCCATCGACCGTAATAGTAGACCTCCACTCGGCCGGAGTTCACTTGGTCGCCGTCGACGAGGCGAACTTGCAGCGGTTCTGGAAAACCGAATTGTTGTTGTCATTGTTGTTGGAGATTTTAGCGATGTTTTCAGCCGGGCTAACCCAGAAAAGCGTACAGAACGCCGTCGAGTATGGTGCCCATCGAGTTTTCTCCGCCATGAAGTGCCTGTACACCCATCGGCGGGGCATAACAAAACAAAACAAAGAACTATATTCATTTATAAAAAAATTAACTGAAGAAAAAAAGGGGCCATGAAGCAGTGCACTAGCGTCCGAGCGAGCCTTCGCCTACGTATGTCAGGCGCTTCTAAGGTGACCGTAGTGGAAAAAAACCATCGCTCGCGTGCAGTCCGGTTGACGTCAAACTGGTGCGCCCAACTCCTTTTCGCAATGGCACAACAAAACAAGCACTGGCAACACCGAGGCCAGCAACCAACCATTGCACAATGTCTCGTTTTCATCGGCACCACCCGCACAATCGCGTTCGCGATCACACAGCCACTCGTTGTTAATGCATTGATCACCATCACCACAGTCAAACTGCTGACTGGTGCAGCCTTGAAAAAATGCTACAAATCAGCATACGAAAAACTCAACGTGCAACATAACCAATACCAAAACGTGTACACGCCCCAAAACAAAAGTTGTCTTTTACCTGTCCTTTCCACCGAACAAAAGACGCCAGCCGCCTCATCGAGCGAGCAATCATTTCGACCCCAGCCATCAAACGGACACTCAGCCAGCGACCGTTCGTCGCCCGTACAACGCACTTCGTCCATCAAGAAGCGCAACGAGCTGTTGTGACCGAATTCGCTGCCGACCGAGAAACGCTGTGCGTCACTGTGCGCAGAGACAAAACGATGCTAGAGGCCTGCTCATACTGACGCATGCTGACGTACGTCGACGTACGTGTACATGACGGCAATAATGTGCAATCCCACGTGACGTTCTGTGCCGTGCCGTGCCGCATATGCATATGCGTCTGTATCAACAGTAATCTGCTAAACCACAGCACCTGACGTGACGTGACGTGCCATATACACACACCCACACTGCAGTATGAACCGGCGTAACTCGAAACAGGTGGCAGGGCATTTCGCGAACTGAGGAAGACAAACCGAAGCAAACATCAAATTCAACGAGCACCTGTAGCCGAGCTGTCGGCAAGCGACGGTTGCATCTTGCAAGTCCCAGCGGTCATCGCACACCATGCCCCATCGGTCGTCCACTCGCACTTCGACCCGCCCCTCATGCTCGACACTGCCGCCGACGAGGCGGATTGCGAAATTTCCTGGATTTTTGTATCGTGGAAGAAAAATATGAAAGAACAGACATGTACATGTGGTAATACAGTGATGTATTGTAAAATTGTTGTTCTATTTCTTAAAGAAAACCACCGGTTACCACAGTTCAGCTCGTCGCTTCCATCGGTGCACCGCGGATGGCCGTCGCAACGGAGAGCGATATCGATGCATTCGCCGTTCTTGCAGCGAAATTCCGTGCCGGAACACTCTTCTGAACAAAATATGAGAGATGGTAAGGTGAGGACAACATTTGAATGACTCGAATTCAAAACAAACCAAAAAAACGACAAATATCTACCACGTCTGTTGGTGAGCACTTTCGTCTCATACAACAGCGATTCGCTGTCGGCGATCGCAGTGACGTTGCTGCCGAGCCGGCCGGCGCCCAACAGGCACAACTTTGCCGACGGCGTGTAACTGAACGACTGGCAGCGAAAGTGCTGCGATTCAACGCACCGTTTGCCGCACTGGAACATAACCACACAGTACACAGTCTCAACTTAGAATCATACACTATAACGCGAGTGATGCATGCTTTCGGTCCGGGCATTGCTGTGTAAGCGGACTCCAAGACTGCACACAATCCATGCATCACGTGTGCACCAACCGATCAGCAAATTGTAAATGATATAGAGTTAGATTGTAGCTTTCAAGGAAGTCTTGATAAAACTCAGTATTCAAGTTTTTTTACCCCTTGAGCATGTGGAATATACGCCCAGATCTCGGCGATGCCAGCGATCAATCGACGATTCAGCGTTTTGTCAAAGCTTTCCAGCCAGTTTGCTGAAAAGTAATTTCATTGATATAACGGAATCAGTTATACTGTTGCGAATCGTGCGACGGTGTGGTCGACCATGGGGGCTGCTGCCGAAACATAATGAACGTTGCCATACACATGTACAGTATGACCGAATAATTTCGTGTGCTCCTTTCACCCAGAAAAAAAGCTGCCATGTTTAATCGCCCATTCCGTTGCAGATGTTTGACGCTCAGCAGCGTTATTTACTGCACATTGTTGTGAGGGACACTTCTTTGCTGCACAATGTGCACGCACTGACAACAAAGTTCTGTTGGTGTCCGATTTTCATTCAGGCAAATCGTCCGACATTATCGGCAAACTGAACTGTGTTTCAGTAGGCGAGGCGCACCACACTTTCGTACGCGAGTAGAAACTATTAAAACGAAAAAAGTAACGAACTGCAGTTTCTCTCATCGAATCCGTTTGTACAGTCGTCGTCGTAATCGCAGACGAATTCTTGCGCGACGCATTCGTTCAGTTCACCACAGCGAATCTCGTCTGGTTCGCAGATCGGCGGATCTGATTTACAAGAATCGTACACCTGATGAAAACAGTCGAATGTCGAATCACACCCAAAACCGAAAATCTAGAACTGGTCTGTAAAATCAGAATCATGCTGGTCACCATTGTTCTCGTCGCACGCAGGTATATCACAATAATCGAATTGTTTGTCGTTCAGAATGCACCACGGCGATTTGTCGCCGTCCGGATTACGACAGAAGTTGTGCGCCATGCTGTGCTGACCGCGAAGCCCGCGCACGGACAGACTCGGATCGTTCCACTGGGCGCACGCATAGCCGTGTCGACTGACGTTGGCGGCGCCGCGATAATGTTCTCCGTTTCCTTAAAACAACAACAGCAACGCCGGTGAAACCGGTAGATCTAATGCTTGTGTAGAAACAAGAAAACACCACGGTAGCGGAGCAGCGCAATGTTTTTTACCCACGTTTAGAAAAAAAAACATTTAGCGAAGCAATGTTCTTAAAAAAATAACGGGGGTTAAAAAGCCAGCCGAGCAGCATGGCCAGGCTGAGGCTAGGCGTGGTACACCGCTGGGCTGTTCTAAAGGACCGGTCATTTTGTGGCGGTCGATAATTGGCATGAAGAATGGCATGTCACGGAAACGGTTTTCTCAGCGTGTTATGCAATGAACGATTCAGTTGTGCACGAATTCAAACAAAACAAAAGTCCAAGCTGACCTTCGACACAGCCGACATCGCGCGCTGGTCGTTCGCATAGAAACGGCAGGCGCTCGGTGCAGTTCACTTTGTCCCAAAAGTAATAGTCTCTCTCCAGCAGATTCGCCGAATTATGATGCAAAACCAGACAATCGCCAGTCGACGATCGGACGCCTGAAATAGCTCCGGTGATAAATACTGTTAACAAATCACGAGCGATTTTTGTGTTTTTTTTTATTTCCACACATTACCTGGTCTCCAATTTGTGTACGTCGTCGGTGTGACGGGTAGCGACGACACCCATCGCCATCGAACGTCCTCTTTTCGACCGGCCAAATACCACTTCTCGTGCGTGGCTGTAAAATTCAGGCACACTCCAATGTAATAATAATTAACACAATCAAATCGAAACATTCCAGAAAAGGAAGCGTGCAACGCACGAAATTTCGCGAAAAGCGACTCGGAGAGGAAGTGATTTTGCTGTTGATCAACGATGACTGCGAGAGAGCCGCCGGCGGCGTTGCAGACGCGAGTGGCGTCCGAAAATGTTTTGCGGTCGACCGTGTCGGCGTGGAACGAGTAGCACATTCCGTCATACAGCACTTCGTCGGGTTGACATTTTGAGGCTTCAAGGCAAAAAACGCTTCAACCGATTGCGTTGAACGTTTCAGGGTGCTGGACATTATGTTTTCGTGTGGTTCTGCGACTGAATGCACGCATACAGTCAATCTCGCTAATATATGAAACTAGCTGATTGGTTGGTCATAGCAACTCTCAGCGCTGATTGGTTAATCATGAGGTGTTCTCAGCGCTGATTGGTTGGTCATCACGTCATGTTCGCGTCATGTTGCATATATTTTTCAGATGGACTGTAGATGGACAAGCAGTTTCGCGTGACGCGGGAATGTTTGGATCCGAGTGGCCGGAGACCGGGTCACTTGGGCAATTTTGAATGTACGCCGCATCCAGAATATGGAGCTAATTTCCTGTTGTCTCCGAAACGAGCCGTAAAATATAAAAAAAGATAATAGTAGAAAATCGAATAAAAACAACGTACGCCAATTCGGCCAACAAGTGACGCCGGCCGACTCGGTGCGGTACATGCAGTCGGACACGGCCGTACGCGCACAGTCAAACACCGACGTTTCGTCGCCGTCGCAGCGCAGGTTGTCCATGTTGAAGCGACGCAGTCCGCCGAAGCCGAACGCACCGGAGCCGTGCGCTTCTCGAGCGCCCCTGAACAAAACGCAGTTACAGGAACTATTTTCGTACGTTCATTTTCATTTCGCAGGAACCGCAGAAAAGTGTCAGAACAAGCGCGTTACACGGAGATTGTAAACGTGCACCACCCAAATGCAATCTATCTGTTTGTCGTATATACTGATACGAGCGTGACTGCGCCTGCACAGAATGCAGCAACAAATCAGAATCAGCTAACTCATGACCCACAAATAAACGGTACGGTTTATTCACAGTCCAGCCTCTCAAAACGCAATTGAAAGCGTGCCTGAAAAAGCCGAGCTGTTTACAGATGACGTTCGCGTCATTCACGTCGAAGAAGTCGTCGCACACCAGACCCCATCGACCGCGAAGCAACACCTCGACGCGACCCTCGCCAAGCGATTTACCACCGCGAAGGCTGTGCGAAGACAACGGAAAATTGACTCTATCGGTTGTCGCAATCATAGAATCAGCATGTGAAAAAACATACCGAATGGACTGTCCGCTCGCACCGGAGGATCTCGCCCTCGCTATCGGTCCAAGGAAATACTTTCGTTCGCCATCTTCATTATTGCCATTCGCAGAATTCACGGTAAGCTGAAATAGATAGGCATGTTACTTATTCTACTGTTGTTTTCATACAACAAACGAATTTTTTTACTACCTACCGTGAACAAAGCTGCGATGGCGACCACAAAGATCAGACTAAACCGAGGGTGATTGCTTCGATGTGTCGGGCTCCCGGGATGTGGCGAATTGACTGACGAAACAAGCGTTACGCAAGTCATGTCTGCCACGGCACCATTTTCACCCGTCGGTGCCACGAAGCGCTTCACTTGCGGCACGATTGGCGTCCACGTTGATGTGTGGTTTTCTCGTTGAATAATCCGGCTTGTGAGGTTTATCCAGACGACGAAATGTAAGTGGTTTGTAAACGGTTGTTTATTATAATTCCACTTGGTGTGGCCGTCGCATCGCCTTCAAACGACGAGACAATTGTGTTCTTTGTTGTGTATCAACAAGTAAAGATGGCTGGTTGGCTGCGGGTTTATTTGCACACAGACACTCTTCTCAAAAGTGTCGTCGTCTTTGTTGTGGTTGCTTCGTAATCACATCAGTAATCCAGTGGGCTTGTCCACTTGTTGTTTTTAGCAAAAAACGTTTTCCAGTTTGTTGACAAAAAAGCGTTTGCGCGCTGTGGTTTGCTTATCAGAAAATTTAAGAAATAAGTTTTTAAACGTTTCGGGCGAACAACATGCACCAGGAAGAACTCACGTTGAAAAACAGGCAAGCAAAAAAGTTTCAAGTTATAAAAAGTTGAGAAAATAACATCCTGGAGTTGAAGAAACAATTTCCGGTCGATAACGCTGGCACATACAAACATTACAATGCTGAAATTTGAAAAGGGTGTTCCAAATTCCAAGCAAACTCAACAAGGTAAACATGAAACAAACTTATTCTCGAAAGCAAAAACGTTGATGTATGTGCAACAGTATTTGTTAGTTGGTGTAATAAACAAGATAGTTGACCGCTTGCGAATGTCAGCACATGCGTGCGAATTTTTAAAAAACATTCGACTTTGCTCTCATGCTGTTTGAATCATGAAAAAATCCACGATTTACAATGACAACAATGATATCAACGCAATAATAATTTTACAAAACTGGTTTCCTGCAAATAGATAATACACATACACACGTTTTGCGTCATAAATTTTTTCAAAACACGTGTGTCTACATGAAAAAAAATTGGAAAGTGACCATTCAATGTGAGCAGGAATGCGGCGTCTCACTCGTCACAGCTGTTGAATGGAAATATTCGCGGATTAAAACGGGATAGTATGATAGTATAATAGCTATGAGAGTTACAAAATTTACGGATAGTGAATTATTTTGTGAAACCGGATGTGATACAACAGAGGTAGAAATTAATGTGTTTGGAAAGGAAATGTACGTGTGTGTGTGTGTGTGTGTACTGGATTAACAGTGCACACAAGAAAAAGAGGGAACCCACGAATGAAATGCCGAACATGCCACCTGGTTCGCATCGTAACTGAATTATTATGATTTGAAGGAGAACATGAAACCCAGCAGTTTAACATCGTGCATGTATGTGTAGGGTTGGCATGGTAAAAATACCGGTTTTTTTACCGGTAAAAAAACACGTATTTATACGCGTTTTTTTACCAGGGCAAAAATTGGTGCCTTGAAAAAAACGGGAAAAAGACCGTTTCTGTATTTTTCCGGTTTTTTTCGTATTTTTCCGGTTTTTTTCAATTTCGGACCCTGAGTTTTTATATCATTTTTGATGAGAAAATGAGAAAATCTGTGACCAAAAAAAAAATATGATGACGAAATTGACACTGATGTTTGAAAGAACTGTTAAGCGATGTGCAAGAATCAGCTGAAGCTGCCGCTGAGCTGAAAATTTCAAAAATTCCAAATGTCGCTCAACATTGTCTTTCTTACACAATTACTGATTTGTTTTCTTTTTGATCTGAACTGACTGAACTGATTCGGTTTAACTGCGTTATTGCAGCAAATTGTGTTCGACTATTGTGACCAAAGACTGTCCGGTGAAAACGCTGTGATTTTTTCCTATGTAATTGGTGGACAATAAATTATTGAGCAAAAGATAATGTTCAATTTATTGCTGACCTTTTGGGTTTTCAAGCCCAAACATAATTTATTTTCTTTGTTGGTGCACGATATTTTGAACAAAGCATTCTGAAAGTTGTTTTCACAAGTCCTGGTTCAAGTTAAAAGTCGGCTGCGAAAAATATGTGGGTTTTTACAACTTTTTGGCTTTCGTTTTTTTCCGGTAAAATTACCGTAATTTTACCCGTAAAAATACAGGTTTTTTTACCACGATTTGAAAAAAACGGTATTTTGCCAACCCTATGTATGTGTAGTAACAAGCATAAGATAATTACTTTTGTTCCAGCATATCATGACAATTGACAGCATCACATCCATTCTGCGTGTTTGTGTTTACAAGTTATCATCCCTAGGCGACAACCCAAGCTACTGTTTATGTGGCATTGTTGCGGCAAAATACTCCTCCAGGCTCTCTGTCTGTGCCTTTTTTCTGCGTTTACTAATTTTAAACCGTTCTCACACAAAAAGTGATTATAATGCGACACCAACACACGATTTGTATCTACTTTGTCACTAGGTAGGTACATGACGAATTACTGAGCTAATCAACTATCACTTTTACGGGTAGTTTCGTCGTTTTTTGATTTTTTCATTTTCAAGTTTGAACGAATTCGAAACAGTTTTCGAACGGATGGCGTCAAGAGTAATGCACGCAAGACCAGAGTCAGCAGGCTGGATGCAACCAAGTACAGTGGGACGCACTGCCAATGAAAAATATGAACATAAACTTTGTGAGCATTAAAATTGTTTTTCATCTTTTGAAAGTTCGTCATAATAATTCATTTATCGAAACAGAACATTCGACAGACTGACAAAAACGATCACTTGACTTGACTGTAAAGTATGAGCAGTAAGTAGGTGGTCGAAAATGTGTGAATCATAATTGCACATGAATATGATTCAGTTTGTTGCGCTTTGCCGTTAGAAAAGGTTGCAACTGTCACTTTAAGCAATATTAAAATGACATTATTTTTCTTGTGCGTGGACGTGTAATAAGGTTCACAAGAACCGAATTTCAAGAAAAGCATAGAAATGCACAGAAACAATAGGAAGCAGTACCAGCGAAGCGGCAGTCATGAAGCAGCATTTAGTGACGCATAGCTGTGTTTAACAAAAAATCATCACTGCTTCCTGAATGCCCTTTACCGATTCGAATGCCAGTAATAGAAGGAAGCAAAACCAACCGCCGGTAGAGGCACGGTGAAAACGCACAACGACACGCTGACACCAACCCAGGCCCAATGTCGCACACGCATCAAGATGAAACTCTTACGCGACATTGCAGTTCGTGGTACGGATCGTTCAAAGAATGTCTGCATTAAAATGTAATCAGCCCTAAAAAATCCGAAATTACAAAGCTACAGTCTATTTCATATCATATGTAATTAGAGCTGATTGGTTGGTTGGTGGTCACGTGACGCTATGCTGATGCGAGGAGTCTGGTGTGCACAAAATGCATGCATTACAAGTTGCGCACCAACCAATCAGCTAATTGCATATAATATAAAAATAGGACTGCACTCTCATACCCGAAAAACGTTCGTTCACCAACGCGCAAAAACCACTCACGCCAGTCGTCAGTAGCACGCTCGCACCAAGCAGCACCGGCAGTACACCGAACGGATCCGGTTGCAACAAATCGGAAATCCACAGGAAACCACTGCCGGCGATGTCCGGACGCGCCGCCACCGCATTCGCCCACAGCAGATAGCCGCCGCAGAGATTTCTGACCGCAAACGTCGAGCACGCCCAGATCGGCAGCGGAAGCAGCGAGATGGCGGCGATTCGCGGCCACGTGACACGCTCGTGAACGGCGATCGGCTCGATCGTTCGGCGGACGCCTGTGCGGTTTTTTTCCGAAAGTGTGCGGTTTTTTTGTGATTTTAAGGATGACTACAGACGTAACTCAATAATATATCCAACTAGCTGATTGGTTGGTGATGCACGTGATGCGTGCATTCTGTGCAAACCAAAGTCCAACGCTTCACGGCAATTCATGCACAGAATGCATGCATCACGGTCACCAACCAATCAGCTAGTTGGATATGTTCTTGAGTTACGACTGCAGTGCCGGGCACCGGCTCTGGACGACAAGTTGGCCCCGGCCGAGTAGGCTTCGAGAATGTGCCTCGCCTCGCGCACTTAAAAGACGCGACGAAGCGGATGCCAGCGTTTTTCGGAATCCCCCTTATTGAAATGATAGGCATTTTGTGGTTTCCTAATTAGATCAACTGTATGCGCAACAGGTGCACGTACAACGCCAAGACTATTGGCCCATGATGTGAGGCTCCGTTGGTTCTTTTTATCGCATGCGTCCGTCCCGGAATCGCAAGGCCACTGCGAAACCCACTGATCTACTTGTTCCAATGTTAATCATCTCTCAATAACCACTTCTTGACAATCAAAGTTGCAACGAGATCGTATCAGGCAAGACCAAAGACAAAAAAACCTGTGTCGTGGTGATGTCATAAAACAAACAAAATGCCACTGCGAACCGACCTTTTTGAAACTGCGGGTCTCGCTGTGCCTTGCGAACGCGCAGTTCGGTCTGCCGTTTGGTGTAACCGGCCGAATGCAGCGTGTCATGCAGGTGCTCTGCTGCTTTCTGGCTGAAACACACGTGAAACTGGAAGACCCTCTGGTTGTGAAACAATATATTTTCACCATTTACGGGCTAGTTCTATATCATATGCATGTCATATCATATCATATCATATATGTAATCTGACAGGCAATCGAAAATTATTATCATTTTTTTTTGGTTCTGCGACACAATCCGTGGAAAGAAAACTAATTTCAATCTTTAAAGGGCAATTCAAAATAGCCTGAGCGGCCCAGCCTATTTAGGGGACTCGGATTACTTCAGCAATTTTGAATTCCCGCGTCATGCATGAAACTGTTTACCTTTCCGTGCGCGCATTGAGTCTCGAGATCAAAAAAAGATAATACAACAATAATAGCAGAATGTTTGGCTGAGTAAAGACAATCAAATAATCCACAGAAAAAAGGGTGAATAACAAAAAAAAACTCTCTCACCTGACCAACGAGTCCAGTGCCAATCGTTTCGAGCGTATTTTTTCGGACCAAACCAAAACTGGAAACGTGCCCAAACGGACGCCGAGTGCAGCGAGCAGAAATGTCGAGCCCCACGAAAGATGCAGCTGATCGTGCAGTGACTCCACAGCCGATTGGACGGTCTGGGAATGGAGATTCGGTTATTTCCATGTACAGTCGAACTCTAAATTATAGGGAATCAGGTGATTGGTCGGTGGTCACTGTGCATCACGCACATGCTTTCTGTGCGGGCATTGCTGTGGAGCGTCGACTGTAGTCCTGCACAGACAGCATGCATGCACGTGATCAGCAACCAATCAGCTGATTACCTATAATTTAGAGCTCGACTGTAGTAATGCTGCTGACCAACTAAGGTCCTTGTCTAAAAACAATGCGCTTTCTTCCACAGTGTTGCCTGATCTTTGCATCATGTGTCGCACAAGTCCGTACCTGCGTCAGCCACGCACCACTGACGTATTCAAAGAATCCACTCGACAATGTGGCATTCGCGTTCTCAGCAGCCGACGATACGGACGCGGCTGTCGATGCGGTATTTATGCAACACGTGAAACACGATGTCGATGGGCGACGACGACAGGCACTTCTGTGCAAACGTGCCGTCTGACGAATCACAGCGATTGACATGGTCACTGCTACTGTTTCAGGAACTGTCTTGAAAAAGAAACCGCGGAACATTGTGGCGCTGGCGAAATTTGTGGCATTTAGCTGATTGGTTGGTTACGCAGTCACGCGTTGGTGATGCATCGCTCCGCCTCCACACAGAACGCGTGCATTGGTCACACAACACGTGTGCGTGCAACCAACCAATCAGCTGATATGACAAGGTAGCCAGGCGGCAGACCTACTATAATTATGCGAAAATAATACAGACGCAAATAAATAAATACCGATTTCACATCGGATTTTGCAAAAAAATACAAAAATGCCCATTCGGTGCCATTTTGTTTTCAGACAATTTTATTTCACAGATTGAAGCCAACAGGGCAATGTGAAAATTGCCGTACAAAGACCGTTTGCCAAAAAAATAAAAGGAATTTGCATGAATTGGTTCGGCATGGTGATTATGTTTCAATCACGTTCATTGCGCCGTGTTCTCTTTCCCGTTTTAGCCGTTTCATTTGCGTCCACTGATTGTGCAGCATTGTCCTGCGCCACATCCACTTTCATCGTGTCACTCTTTCCAAGGTATGGAGTGTACAGTCGTACAAAATGCAGCCAGAAAGGCGGCACAGGGTGTGTGAACAAGGGCGGCGGAAGGCACAAGGCACGGCGAACTCGGGGCCTTGCAAGGAGTGCGTTTAGGAGCAGGGTTGACGAGGCTGACACGCAAAGGAAGAGCGAGACTGCCTGAAAATGTTGAGAGCCACATTGGTGCCCAGGTCGGAATTGGAATAATGCTCCCACATTCACCGCTGTTGCACTCGAAGCCGAAAAATCACAAAAAAAAACAAATCGCGCAATTTCCAAATTTTGCATGCGTTGCATCGCATCAAAGCATTGGTTACGAGTATCAACTGAAATCTTTTCTTAAAAAAATAACATTAAAACCACCGCACCGCTGGTAACTGCCAGCTCCAGTAGCACAATACCGCCGTTGACACGAGCCAGGTTTTCTGTCGCCAACCAACGTAGCCATTCAGCACCGTTGGCAGCGGTGTCATCGCGAAACGAATGCCGCCAGGCTCGTTTGTTGGCGACACGGATTTCGTCACTTCTGTCGCCATTGTCATTTTGTTGGCGAGATACTGCAATGATATGACATGTTGCTTGGTGTCACTACTATATCTTTGAAAAACTATCAATATACATCATTCACCAAAAAGCCTTGCTTTCGCCTTTCGCGTCTACCGTATTACCTCTAATAACCCCCCATGGGGGTTTATTTCTTCAGCGACTTCTGGGGGTGGGGGTTTATTTTGGGGGGGGGTTTATTTTGGGGGGGGGGTTTATTTGGAAATCATTTTTAGGGGTAGGCAAAATGGAAAAAATACCTTCCATGGCAGGAAGGAAGTCGCAGAAACTTCTACTCTACATAGAAATTTCCTTTTACATCAGCCTTTTGTAATGAAATTACCAATAACTCATCTCTTTTGGGCCTTTGGTAACACAATTTCACCAATGTCACTGCATTCAGCCACTGAATTCGCTGGGTATGTGTTTCAAACAGGTTACAATAATCCCCCATGGGGGATTATTTTTGGGGGGGGATTATTTGGAAACTTGTCAAGGGGGTGGGGGTTTATTTTGGGGGGGGGTTTAATTTGGGGGGGGGGTTAATAGAGGTAATACGGTATTTAGGTGAAACCACTCCGTAATAAATTTGGGCGCACAATTATGCACAGTAGAGATTAAAAAAAAATACAAACGGAAAAGTTGCTGCAGCCCAATCAAAAAGTTGTGCATTTTGTACATTTGTTTCACTATTATCGACATATATTACAAGCGCGTCTGGATGTAATCGCTATGAAAAGCCTGCAGAGTAATGCAAAATAATACAATGTTTTAACAATCGAATTCTAAAAAAACAAAAAAAAGCATCGAAACCAACGCAAACTGCTGAAGCAACCGACCCCCGAATTGACATACATCAACGCAAACACGGCTGCGGTCAGAGCATGACTTGGTTCCACCAAATTCGGCAGCCAAAGAAAGCTCTCCATTGCGAACTGCATCGATGCCGGAGGCAGAGCGGCGAAATCGGCCGAAAACAGAAACGGGCCACCGGTCAGGTTTCGCACAGCGAAAAATCCGGCCAACCAAACCGGAAAACTCGCAACAGACAAGAGCGCAATTCTGGAATCAAAGAAGGAAACAGTAGTTTTTTGCGGCTGTTTAAACATAAATTAAAGTGGTGAAGTTTCATGTTTTAAAATACAAAATTCCACGAAATTTAACACAGAGAACTCCTAATGAGCTACAGTCGAACTCTAAATTACAGGCTATCAGCTGATTGGTTGGTGATCACGCATAGCATGCTTTCCGCGCAGGAAAGTCTACCTCCAATGCAATGCCTACACGGCAGCATACATCACGTGATCACCACCACCAACCAATCAGCTGATAGTCTATCACTAAGAAGTTCGCAATTTTTTACACCTGGGAATCGACAACGAACTGTCGACAATCTGTTTTCGAATTCCACCGGATTGAATTCGCAATAGTTGCTTGAGATTCTCGAATGCCGACGTCGTCGGTTTCACCGCGGCGTATCGTTGTTCACCACGAAGGTACTGTTGATCAGCGAGACGAGCCGCGTGGATTTTGTGAGTTTGCGATAGCCACTGAGTTTGCTCGACACGATGTCGTTGCACCAACAGTCGATCAGAGAGGAGAAACACCGGAAACGTGATCGCGCGAATGCCAAGCGCTCCGGCAATGATCGTTGACGTCCAAGAGAGCGCGTATTTCTCGTGTGCAAGCTCGAGACCGATCTGCAAAAGCGCATCAATCAAGTTCTGGTACATTGGTAATGCTGTTGCGAAATGCGCAGCGTCAAGTCAAAATCAAGCATCATCATATCACTCACTGCCAATTCAATAAGTTATAAAAAGTTCATAAACCCACACCCACAAAACGAGTTTCGGATTTTCCAACCAATCCTAATCAACGTTCATTCAAACTGTCGTGTGCACAGGTTATTCGCAATAGAAATCGTGGAAATCCTTTGAAGACAACCTACTGATCACCTGAATAGTTTGCGCGAGCCAACTGTGACTGAATGAATCTGTAAAGCCATTGGCATACGCCGCCAATGTTGACACCGGGGCATACGCATAACACACGGGTTTTTGTCGTGAAGAATTGAGTAATGGACTGTATCGACTAGAAAGTGTCAGCAACTGCTGATCACAATGAAAACGGCAGCACAACCGAGAGAACATGCTGCAGTTGATGTTGTGTTCCAAGCAGCAAACCCGAGCTGAAAATGTTAAGGACATTTCATACTGACGTACGTCTAAGCACGTCTCCATGGACGGCAGTAAATACAACAAGGCACAAGACACGTGACGTGCCGTACCGCATATACGCGAACGTCAGTGTGGACGGTTTTTTAAGCGGGTAATTTTGTGGTTTATTCTTCAGAAAAAAACAAAAGATATCGTTTTGCACAGCTGTTGTGACAGACACGATTTACGTCAGTTTTGTATTTCCATCAATGTGACAATGAAATGAAGTTTTTATCTGTGAGCTCTTGAAAAGCGGGAGAATATCATGAAACATAAAGCAGGCATGCGTTTCTCACAGAATGGCGCACTCGAAAAACAATTCATGATCTAAAATCAACAAAAAAAAACGCAAGAACCAACAACCAAAGCAAATAAATAAAAAACCACCGAAAAAAATCACAAGAATCACAATGCAATCAATCACCAAGTCGATATCCCGTACCGGAAAACGCGCGCCTGTCCAGACTCGAACTCGACTCACTGCTCTGCTTATTGCTGCTGGCCGGGCCCGGCGAGTTTGAGGTTGACTGATTTTGGCGGCCTACACTCTGGCCGGATGCAGTCTGGCCGGCGGTGTTCTGATTGTTCACAGCCATCATTTGGCTCAGCCGCTGGCCAACGGCGCTGTCGGGTCGACTGAGTTGACTGATGAAGAACATCACACCTGAATGGTAGAAACACAGTGCTGAAATTTTGTTCATTTGATACCAGCTCGTTCAAATTGTGCACCCCGCTTCAGCAGACAGCCAGGCCGCTGCGGCAGCTGCGAGCTGATTGGCTGAATTTGAATTTGCAGAATGCACCCCGCCGGCGAACGCTGTGCTGGTGGTGGCCATCACATCGCTGATCTTGCTGATACGTGGCTGCAGTCGAACTCTAAATTATAGGGAATCAGGTGATTGGTTGGTGATCACCACGTGATGCATGCTTTCCGTGCGAAACCGATATTTCGCTTCTACAGCATTTTCTGCACACAATGTATGCATCACGTGATCACCAACCAATTAGCTGATTCTCTATAATTTAGAGTTCGAGTGTACATTCCAGGTTGTTTTTACGTCGCAAACGATCAGCAAGTCATAGTTCAGGCCAGTTCATACTGGCGTATGCAGACGTACGTCGACGCACGTATCCATCGGCGGTAGTATGCGATAACACGAGATCCGACAGGACGTGCCGTGCCGTACCGTATACGTCAGCGTCAGCATGAAAGAGCCTTTTTTTCAAATTACAAAACAACACGGGCACCAAAATAACAAACCTATTACAACAATGCCCGCCCATCCGAACAACAACAACGCCAACATGATCCCAACGGCTACTGCTGGCGGAATGCGTATTGAACCTGTTTACACACGAATTTACAGATCTATTTGAATTGAAACCAATTTAAAACAACCATGTTTTTATGGTGGTGTTGCGTGCGCTCATTCATTTATGCAGCTGATTAGCTTAGCTTTGTATTCGACTCATTGATTGGCGCCGCCGACTCAATGGAGGCGATCAACATCGCACGCATTCAAATGACAGAATCCACATATCAATTTCACTGTCCGGCGGTTTCAGGCTTTGTTCAGCGGTGGCGGGGTGCGTTGTGGTGTCGTGTGAAGTGAAAAGAAGCACATCCATGGTTGAAAGTTGAACCAACCTAACGTGATTGTGGGTACCCCATAGCTGGCCAACTGCGCGTTCGCAGCATCCATCAGCGAAACATTCTCATTTGGCGTCGTTCGTTGAGTGGCGTCGTCGCGTTGAAGTCGATTGGGACCACTGCTGTTGTTGCTGGTCGACTCATTGCTGGAACGGTGGCGAGTCTGCAGATATGGAGAAAAAACAATCATTTTCCTTTTTCTGATCGGTTTTGCTTCTCAGACAGACACAAACATGATAGAACGAAAAACCAACTCACGCTTGCTTCTTGCTGCTTCGCTCGCTGTGCTCGTGGATCGTCGTCGGAAACAATTTCGCCAGTATCCAAAATTCGAACCATTTTTATTTTGTTGCTTCACTCACTCAATCTAGTGTTGAAAAAGCGTAATGCATCATTATTAAAACAGGTGCATGTGCAGTGGCGGTGGCCCCTGCCCTTTAACACAGGAAAGAAAAAAATGCAAAAACTAAATTGATCATTTTCACCTTATCAAAAAGGCTTGGCTTAGGATTAGGATTAGGTTTAGGATTAGGAACCTACAACGACCCATTGCATGCAACCTCTGATCAGAAATCAAAAAAATCACTTTTAAGAATGTATACAAATCTTGAAAAAGGCAGGCGTTGAGTTGAACTTGAAAATAAATAAACTTGAAAAAACACCAACCTCAACAAATCCAAAAATTTATTATTTTTTCTTTCACCGACCCCGCCGCCCCGCGCGGCCGCTTCCGCCCGCCCCCAGTAGCGAAAGCGGGACCTTGGGTGAGGGGGGGTGTTTGCCAAATTTTAGAGGGGGGGGGCCAGGTGCCTTCTCGGTGAGGGGGGGGTGCACGGGCAGCAAATTTTCCTGAGGGGGGGGTGCACTTAGAGATGTAAGGGTCAAAAAAAAATTTTTTTTTAATTTTTTTAACGCACCCAACCGCAACCCGAAGCACTGCGCACAGCTCGAGAAAATCCGTGTGACAGGTTTTAACCGGTCGTACTTGCAACACACTTTCACAACAGCAATCGGTTTTCTTGGATTTTCTTTTGCAGTATAGAACCCCACAAGCTGTGGTTGGTGTCGATCGAAAGGCCAGCTTCTAGGCTACAAGCACATGTGTAACTCGGCAAATGAAGTTTAGTTTTCATAAGAAAAAAACAGTCGTAAAAAATATGTCACACGCGCGCGCACTGATTGCAAAGACGTTGCTTCACTTTTCTCCATGAAAACAAAACGACTTTCTTTGGGCAACATATGCCAATAAAGTACTCGTGAACCGGGATACGATGAGCCATCGATGAGCTCAAACGGTAAAGGAACGAAGACGCAATGGTTTGTGAAAGGAAAAATTGTAAAATATCTCAAAAGTCAAAAATGAAGTACATGTCATTTTTTTTAGCAAATGTAAACTTTTTTGGAAAACTTTTAAAGTCACCGAGTTTTTTGGGCTTGCATTATTGCGCATCAAATACGCTTTCGAACGCACCCAACCGCAACCCGAAGCACTGCGCACAGCTCGAGAAAATCCGTGTGACAGGTTTTAACCGGTCGTACTTGCAACACACTTTCACAACAGCAATCGGTTTTCTTGGATTTTCTTTTGCAGTATAGAACCCCACGAGCTGTGGTTGGTGTCGATCAAAAGGCCAGCTTCTAGGCTACAAGCACATGTGTAACTCGGCTAATGAAGTTTAGTTTTCATAAGAAAAAAACAATCGTAAAAAATATGTCACACGCGCGCGCACTCGTTGCAAAGACGTTGCTTCACTTTTCTCCATGAAAACAAAACGACATTCTTTGGGCAACATATGCCAATAAAGAACTCATGAACCGGGATACGATGAGCCATCGATGAGCTCAAACGGTAAAGGAACGAAGACGCAATGGTTTGTGAAAGGAAAAATTGTAAAATATCTCAAAAGTCAAAAATGAAGTACATGTCATTTTTTTAGCAAATGTAAACTTTTTAGAAAAACTTTTAAAGTCACCGAGCTTTTTGGGCTTGCATTATTGCGCATCAAATACGCTTTCGAACGCACGTTTTCAAAAAACAAAAACATTGAGTTCGCGACTGATGAAAAAACGTCACCCAGATCACGATTTCCTCGGCCGATTTCGACGATCGACGGCTCAATCAACTCAGCAGAGCATCCGCAACACGATGATGTGTCGTTTGTGGTAAGTTTTTGTTTCACTGAACATTGGCTGGTGTGCAATAAAAATTTTGTGAAAAAACACAAAACACCAATTTATTGTGATTTGTGAGATTTTTTTGATTTTTAGAAAACCGCCGAAACAAACCACAAACAACATATCACCGTGTTCCCGATGCTTTGCTGAGTTGATTAAGCTATCGATCGTCGAAATCGGTCGAGCACAGCGCCGGCAGAGTCGCCTGACAGGTCGGCGCACAACACACATGTCGTGAAATGCATCATTTGCCAACACATAACGTCGCCTAGATCACGATTTACTCAGCCGATTTCGACGATCGACGGCTCAATCAACTCAGCAGAGCATCCGGAACACGATGAAGTGTCGTTTGTAGTTGGTTTTTGTTTTGTTCAACATTGGTTTGTGTGCAATAAAAAATTCGTGAAAAAACACACAACACCAATTTATGGTGGTTTGGAATTTTGTCGATTTTTAAAAAACCGCCGAAACAAACCACAAACGACACATTGACGTGTTGCCGGTTGTTTGCTGAGTTGATTGAGCCGTCGATCGTCGAAATCGGTCGAGCACAGCGCCGGCAGAGTCGCCTGACAGGTCGGCGCACAACACACATGTCGTGAAATGCATCATTTGCCAACACATAACGTCGCCTAGATCACGATTTACTCGACCGATTTTGACGATCGACGGCTCAATCAACTCAGCAGAGCATCCGGAACACGATGATGTGTCGTTTGTAGTTGGTTTTTGTTTTGTTCAACATTGGTTTGTGTGCAATAAAAAATTCGTGAAAAAACACACAACACCAATTTATGGTGGTTTGGAATTTTGTCGATTTTTAAAAAACCGCCGAAACAAACCACAAACGACACATTGACGTGTTGCCGGTTGTTTGCTGAGTTGATTGAGCCGTCGATCGTCGAAATCGGTCGAGCACAGCGCCGGCAGAGTCGCCTGACAGGTCGGCGCACAACACACATGTCGTGAAATGCATCATTTGCCAACACATAACGTCGCCTAGATCACGATTTACTCAGCCGATTTCGACGATCGACGGCTCAATCAACTCAGCAGAGCATCCGGAACACGATGATGTGTCGTTTGTGGTTGGTTTTTGTTTTGTTCAACATTGGTTTGTGTGCAATAAAAAATTCATGAAAAAACACACAACACCAATTTATGGTGGTTTGGAATTTTGTCGATTTTTAAAAAACCGCCGAAACAAACCACAAAAGACACATTGACGTGTTGCCGGTTGTTTGCTGAGTTGATTGAGCCGTCGATCGTCGAAATCGGTCGAGCACAGCGCCGGCAGAGTCGCCTGACAGGTCGGCGCACAACACACATGTCGTGAAATGCATCATTTGCCAACACATAACGTTGCCTAGATCACGATTTCCTCGACCGATTTTGACGATCGACGGCTCAACCAACTCAGCAGAGCATCCGGAACACGATGATGTGTCGTTTGTGGTTGGTTTTTGTTCTGTTCAACATTGGTTTGTGTGCAATAAAAAATTCATGAAAAAACACACAACACCAATTTATGGTGGTTTGGGATTTTCTCGATTTAAAAAAACCGCCGAAACAAACCACAAACGACACATTGACGTGTTGCCGGTTGTTTTTTGAGTTGATTGAGCCGTAGATCGTCGAAATCGGTTGAGCACAGCGCCGGCAGAGTCGCGTGAATCGGCCGGCGCACAACTTTTTTGTCTGCAATAAAATCAAAAAATCTTGACTACGGTTAGCATTGTCGTCGCATTGACAATAATTTTCGCCGTCAAATTAATAGGAGTTGGGCTGGGCAAAGCGAGAAGTAGAACGGCTTTGTGTTCCAGTCCGAGATTGCAATTTGCGGCAAAGCGGAACGAAAAATGAAAAAGGTGATTGAGATTGATTGGTTCACTTCACAGAAATAGAGGTAAACCTAGAGATGTAAGGGTCAAAAAAAAATTTTTTTTTTAATTTTTTTTTTAAAAAAAAGTAAAAAAATGAGCATTTTTTTTATTTTTTTTATTAAAAATTTTTGAAATTTTTTCTTTAATGTGCCCTGAAAATGCCGTTTTTGGCATAATTTTTCGAAAGTTCAACAAAAATTTTCTTTGACTTTACCTTGTCACTTAGTCTTCAACGCTGCAGGTGGTATTCTGGATTGATTTATCGACTGTTTTCAGCCTTGGTGAGTGATGATCGACTCGCGCATTGAAGTACTTGAGCGTCGCAAAGGCTAGTTCAACAAATTCCGATGTCGCTAAGGTGAGATAGAAGCAGAGAACTCACATTTACGCATCGTTTTTCAGGATCTCGAAAGGTGGAAATTGCACTGTCTGCCACTGCAAGCGTAACTTCGTTGGTTGCTCGTTGCTGTTTCGCCTCGTGTCGTCAGCATGATCACACCGGTTTGTTGTGGAACTTGTTTCCATGTTATTTGAGGTGAATTGAGAGGCAAAACACGAGACGTGATGTCGTCGGTGGGAAAATGGGGTCGCCGAAACCAAGTCTGAAATTTTCACCCTCCTCCCATATGAGTGGGGGTCATATGGTAAGTCGGTGGCTCCTCAGATGGTGATATTCGGACTCCCTGAAAAATTCTGAACAACTTTCATTAAAAAAAATTAAAAAAAAAATTTTTTTTTAAAGAAAAAAAATAGAAAATTTTTTTTTCTTGACATCTCTAGGTAAACCTGAATATTTCAGAAACTTTCGCTCTGTTTGTTCAATGTCCTTCAAGCATCGGCGTCTTTCGTCAGCTACCGTAAACCAATTTTGAATTTCCGCGTATCTGTAAAATATATTCTGGGGTTGGCGACCTAAAATGAGACAAAAAGAAGTTTTTTTCAATCTATTTCTATGAAAATGGGATTGGATTGGGATTGCTGACAGCTTACTTAACCGCCAAAAACAAATTTCTAAAAACTGCGGCGTGTTTATTTCTTGCGGCGTATTTCCTATTTGCCGTTTGGATTTTGTTGCGGCGCATTTTGGCATGCGGCGTGCTTCCCTTGCGGCGCATTTTGGCCGTGCGGCGTGTTTTGTTTTCATCGTGGGGGGGAGTCTAGTACCCGTGTTGAGGTAAAGGGGGGAGGGGGGGGGGGTACACGGGTATCTGCCCGTGCACGGGCAGGATTTTCGGCTGTGGGGGGGTGTCCCCCCCCACCCCCCCGCACTTTCGCTACTGCCCGCCCCTTTGTTGGGCTGCCCTTCTTTTCTAAAATCCGCTTCAGGTAAAACACGCTCGTTGTCGGACATTGCTTAAACGGACCTAATTCAAATCCTAATCCTGAGGCCTAATTTTAAGCCAAACCTGATCCTAACCTGATCCTAACCTAAGCCAAGCCTTTTCAAGACATAGTTGTTCCAGGGGGGGGGGGCCTGGGGGGGCCGGCCCCCCCCAAAAAAATTTTCGAATCTATCTCTATCAAACAGGTTTTTTCGGCTCAGCTATTATCTATCCAAAAAAATTTCTCAGCCAGCTATCTATCTGAAAATTTTTGTCTTCGAAGACATAAAATGAGTCAATTTTTGACCAAAATTGACCATTTTTGCTCGTAATTCTTGAAAATTTCGCTAATTTTAGGTAAAATACGCGTTTATACTTGATTTTTAGTGTATTTTTAGCATTATTTTGCTGTTTTTATAGCTTTTTGGCGTTTTAGCTATCTATCTATCAAATTTTGGCAGGCCCCCCCCCAAAGTCACATGGCCCCCCCGCGGCCCCCCCCAAAATTTTCCAGCTATCTATCTGTCTAGAAAATTTGCTCCAGCTATCTATATCGCCCCCCCCCCCCAACCCCTCGGCTCTGGAACAACTATGTTTCAAGAAGGAAGATGTCAGAACAATTGCGTTTTGAACAAGTTTTTGTTGAGGCCGGAGCGTGTGTAGGCGCGCTAGTGGATCATGAGCATGAGCATGCGGATGCGAGGTGCGCGTGCGTTTTAAAAAAGAAGCTCCAGCCCTTTGTTGCGCATTGCTGTGGCGCTGCGGCTGTGGGGCTAGGGAATAGTTGTTCCAGAGCCGAGGGGTTGGGGGGGGGGGCCGATATAGATAGCTGGAGCAAATTTTCTAGATAGATAGATAGCTGGAAAATTTTGGGGGGGGGGGCCGCGGGGGGGGGCCATGTGACTTTGGGGGGGCCGGTCAAAATTTTGAAATTTGATAGATAGATAGCCAAAACGCTAAAAAGCTATAAAAACAGCAAAATAATGCTAAAAATACACTAAAAATCAAGTATAAACGCGTATTTTACCTACAATTAGCGAAATTTTCAAGAATTACGAGCAAAAATGGTCAATTTTGGTCAAAAGTTGACTCATTTTATGTCTTCGAAGACAAAAATTTTCAGATAGATAGCTGACTGAAAATTTTTTTTAGATAGATAATAGCTGAGCCGAAAAAACCTGTCTGATAGAGATAGATTTGAAAAATTTTTGGGGGGGGGGCGGCCCCCCCCAGGCAGTACCGTGGGCCCAAAAAAATTTCGAGGGGGGGGTATGGTACCGTGGGGGGGGGTGCCGACCAAAAAAGTGAGGGGGGGGTCCAACCTATGGTAACGTGGGACCCCCCCAGGGGGGTCCCATGGGGGGGGGGGGTGCATTTTTTCAAAATTTTCTGTCGGGGGGTCCACCCCCCCCCCCCCCCCCCCGGATAATTTTTCGCTTAAAATTTGAAGGAAAAACGCAAAAATTTGATGCAAAAAAGGTGAAATTACAATGAAGATGGTCTAGTTATCAAAAATTCAGCTTATATTATGGACTTTATAGACAAAAAATCATGATGTGCGAAAAAAATTTTAGGGTGTACGGAAAATTTTTGGGGGGGGTGTCCGCCAGACAAAATTTCATGGGGGGGTGGGGGGGCGTGTCGGCCAAATTTTCGAGGGGGGGGGGTACGATGGGGGGGGTGCCCGGTTTTAGGGGGGGGTGGCACGGTGCCCCCCACCCCCCCCACCCGACGGTCTCGGGTGCTCTGGGGGGGTGTACCCCCCCCACCCCCCCGCCCACGGTACTGCCCCCAGGCCCCCCCTAGAACAACTATGGGCTAGGGCATTTCGGGCTTTTCATTTGTCGTTCGGTTCATTCAAGTTCAATTTTTAATTTCAGAAAATATTGAAATAAATACGCATACGCCGCGAAAACAAGAGAAGAAAATAGACAGAGCAGTAATGACGACGTCGAAAGCGACAAAAGATGGCGAAAAAGAAACCGCCAGCGCCAGTTCTTCCGATTCAAAAACGAAAAACGAGTCCACGGAGGTTTCTGAGTTTTTTTTTGTTGAAATTCAGCAGTAAAAATTTCCTTCTCGTTGTTCAATTGTTTGTGTGTTCAAGTTCAATTCAATGATTTTATTGCTTTGTTAATTTCATTTGCCCAGGTCATCTCGAAAATTCCGAATCTAGCGCTCGCCGGATCCGCGCACGATCTGCTGCGCAGCGATCTGTCGTCTGCTGAAAAGCAGAAATTGTGGACTGAGACCATTTTACCGGTGAGTTTTCGGTTTGCTTTCCGTCATTGTCGTATACAAATACAATATAAAAATGAATGAATAAAACGTAAACGTCTGTTTTTCTCACGTGATCACACTGTCGCTGCATCGGTTAAAAAATTGAAAATATCACACTTTGTCAAGTGTTTTTGGGATATGCATGCTGTGGTCGCTGTGAAGACGATCTCATTGACATTGAAACATGAATCAAGACAATGATGGAACCACACGATGCCAAGATCAGTGGTTGTGTGACGGACCCCAAGAAGACCATTACATCTGCCGCCCGTCAGAAACTGTTCATCACACTTTCAGACGATCAAAGAAGATTTCAACATCACGCTCTACAAGCAGCTATGTGCGGATGCTCGCATTCCAGTGGATCAAAGTTTGGTGAAAAGCTTCGAACAGGAGATCAAGACGAAATTAGAGGCTCTTGAGAAGGCGATTCAGGACGCTGAACAAAATCTCGGTACGCGGATTGTCTGCATTTTCATCTTGTCACATCTTTGTTCAAATCGTCAATGATTCACATGTTACAGGTGAAACCGAAGTGCGAAATGCGTTGCAGCGAAAAGCGGAATTCCAGTGCAGCTCCGGCGACAAAGATGGCTCGTTGACGACGTTTAGGAAGGCGTTCGAGAAAACCGTTGGAATTGGTAATCGCATTGATATGGTGCGTTCACGGCGTAATTTCGGCAAAATTTTTGTGGTATTTTGTTCTTGAAAGAAACTTAAATGTTGGTGTTGTGGTGCTTGTGTCAATGAGCATAAAGTGTTTGGGACGTAAGCGGAAATCATGAAGCAGTATTTAGTGAAAGCGTAGTAATTTTTTATATTCTGCTCCGCGTCACTAAATACTGCTTCATGGAATGCTGCTCTAAGTTTTCCTTGTGTCACCACTCACCACAAACTTGCTAAAGTCTAACTCATATGCTCCCCCATCGTGTGTGCAAGAGAGAACAAATGAACGAACCAATTAGTGTAAAAAAACACGTCAAATTTAACGCATTTGGGATTCTGAACGTCTTTTTCCTTTCATTCAAATTTACTCTGTCTCCCTTACAATCACCTCACCCTTCAGCACAACAGTGGAGATAATGTTTTGTTGGCGTTGGCACCCAACTCGTCCTCTATCAAGCTTACTTGTTTTCATTTTTTTTCCAGATTTTCCAACAAGTGCGAATCGGTTTCTTCTATCGTGACGACAGTTTGGCGGCCGCAAATTTAGACAAATGCAAGGAGCTGATGGAGCAGGTCAGTCGTCGGTGAAACAGTCGGCAGCTTTTGGTGCTGATGATTTTTTTTGGTTTTTGGCAGATTTTAGCATTGCACTGACGTGGTTTATTAGAAAAAAAACTGGCAAGTGTTCGAACTTTGACAAATGTGTGCTTGTGCATTACATGAAGTTCGCTGTTTTTGCGGTTTCGCCAGGTAGACTCACACTGCGGTACCACCTGGTTCGTTAGCGCGACCGGGGACACCAAGGCAGATCTGCCGAAAGTGTTTACCACAGACCTTACAGTCCGGGTAAACCATCGGCGAATCATGTTATGTGAAAACTCTTGTGTTTTTCCAATTTGTTTGATTTGGCGATGAACCAACCCACCAATGATTAAAGGGGTATTCATGAAGCAGTATTCAGTGACGCGTGGCGTGCCTGTATTAAAACATAGCTATGCGTCACTAAATACTGCTGCATGAATGCAGCTTAACTGAAAGTTTTACAATGCGAAAAAACTCAACAGGGCGGCGACTGGGATCGAAAGAATCGCATGCGAGCGTATGAGGCGCTGTATCGGCTGTCGGTGCGTGATTTCGATCGGGCCGCGGAACTTTTTTTGGAGGCCGTGCCAACATTCGACAGTCCGGAATTGCTCTCGTATGAGACCGTCATTTACTACACGGTCATTGCGTGCATTTATGGTGAGTGCATCGGACAAATTGATTGGATCAAGTCTTTCAATTTGGTTGTTTATTCATTCCTGCTTCTTACTGCTGTTGCAAACACTGCTTCATGCAACCATTCAATTCCATTGTCGGCCTGGCCTGGCTTATTTCTACGTATTAGCTGATTGGTTGGTTACGCACTCCAGTGCAGATTGATGCATGCATTCTGTGTGGAGGCGAAGCAAAGCCTGCATCACACGACACGTGTGTACATAGTCAACCAATTCAACCAATCAGCGAATACTAAAATGTAACCAGGTCTTTGGCAACTACTGGTGCTAAGCTGGTTAAGATTCAATGTTTGTAAAAATCTGATTTCACGTCCAGATTAGCAAAATGAAGAAAAACGGTTTTTTCAGCGCTGGATCGCCCAAGCTTGCGTGACAAAGTAATTCGAGGCTCGGAAATTCAAGAGATTTTAACGGGTGGTGGACCGGATGGCTCGCTGCGATTGGTGAAGGTGGGGCCTCCAATTTTGCAGTTTTTTGTTTTCAGATCTTAAATGTGTTTATTTTTTTACTTTTTACACTAATTTTTATACTTTATATATTATTTCTTTTTTTTTCAAAACGACTTGTGGATACGTTGCTGAGCGTTTTTTCAGGAGTACGTACAGTCGTTTTACGACTGCGATTACGACAAATTCTTTGCTGCGCTCGCAAAACTAGAGGAGACCCGATTTAAGCATGATCGGTAATTGCATTCCGTCATTTTATGCTGTTTATTTTCTATTTTCCGTTTTTCTATTGTTGCCTTGGGCTTTGAACAGTTTGTCTGAGCGTTTGATAGCGGCCGTTTTTTGTCCAAAAAATCTCAAACCGTTAGCTGCCTCAGTCTCAAATCAAATGCCTAGCCGGCATAGTGTTTGTGTCGTTTTGCGTTTTGTTGACTTGCAGCAATAATACCATTGTCACACATCGCATCACTTAAAAAAGGTGTTACACTTTGCAGCTACCTCGCCGCTCATTACAAATTCTACGTGCGTGCAATGCGCATCAAAGCGTACGAGCAGTATCTGACGCCGTATAAAACGGTTGGTTGCTGTTGGGCTATTCTTCGTGGTTGTCCTGCTTTGGTTGAGTGACGGCTCAGATGTTTGTGTAAGCCTGTCACTTTTTTTCTAGAACACACAGAGCATGCGAAACCTTGAATAAGAGTGAGAAGAACGAATGTATCGGGTTTGATATACAATCAAACACCCCCTTTCGTGGCTAAATATGTTTTCATGCATCTCCGATTTCGTTCTTTGTCCCGTATTCTGCGAAAAAGAAGTGCCCGGTCTTCACAAACGCACACTGTACTCGATTGCGTCACGTTTTGCCTTTCGTCGCCAGGTGACCGTGGACAAAATGGCGGCCGTGTTTGGCGTGACGCCAGCGTTCGTGGATCGTGAGTTGCACGCGTTTGTTGCCAATGGTCAGCTGCACTGCCGGATGGACGCCGCACGTGGCATCATCGAGACGAACCGACCGGACAGCAAGAACGAACTCTACAGGACCTTGATTCGGTAGCAGTGTACGAGTGCACTGTTTTGATTGCACTGCTTGGTGGTTGCTGTGGAAAGCCGGTGTAAACGACACTGGCGCTCGGTGTTACTGACCCTAGGGTTTAGCCCTACCACCTCACTGTTGTTACTGTTTGGAATTACGTCCGTAGTGTCTAAAGTATCTTCGTTGCAACCTGTCATTTATTTTTGAACAGTAGAGCGTGCGCAAGTTTGACTAACGAATGTATCAGGTTTAGTTTTGAAGTCCCGTACCGGTACCCAATTTGTGGCAAATATGTCTTCTTGCAACTCCGATGCAGATTTTACTTTTACGAACAAAAGTGACCGGTTTTAGCAAACACATTGTAGTTGGCGGAAAACGCAAAAAGCTTCACCGTTCTATCGTTTTGGTTGCTTTTCTTCCAGCGAAGGCGACTTGTTGGGTGCACGAATTCAAAAGTTGGCTGCGCTGCTGATCAATGAATAGCCGTGATATGAATGCGTGATCTGACTGTTTCGAGCTGTTTGCGGTGTATGAACGGTTTTGCATTTCGTTTTTATGTGATGTTTTTTTTGAACTTGCGACTGTTGTTTTGTTATTGTTTGTTGCGCTGCATCCATTACCGGTACGCTTTGTTGCGCAAACTTTATCCCGTGAAAACAGTCATTCATACAAGATTTCGTAATTGACCACATTGCGCTGGAGCGGGAGCTGGATTTGTTCTTTTTTACCATTCAGCGCGCCCAGTTGAAAAGCAGCCAATCATTCACTGTGACTGTATTCGATTGCTTCTTGTTGTTGTTGTTTTTCAGAGATCTTTTTTTTGTTCTTCGGTGAATTTTTTTCGTTGGCTGACTGCTTTCCATGTCGGTAATAAATAAAAAGGTACGTTTTGAATGTTTATCGGTTGGTGGAACGTTATGTGAAAAACTGAATTAAGAGACCGTCCGCAAACCGGTGGAACATTTTTGCCCCTAGCCGAAAATCGATTTCGCTCAAATTTGGTATGGAGGTACCCTTAGGTCCAACTAAGAAAAAACCGGCCCGCTTTTGGAATGAGACCCTTGTGGTGTGGCGCTACAGGTCTCCAAAGTACGGTATTTCGTCAAAAACGTCATTTTTGGCGTTTTGAAAAAAGGTCTTTTAAGGCAACACAGAAGCGTTATCGAACGAATATTGGTGTCAATATGAAAAATGTAGTATTTTGCAAGAGCTTTCATGTGTTGCATTTAGTTTTTCAAAAAACGTAAACTTTTATTTTGGTATAAACAAAAAACCTAAAAATAAATTTCAAAAATTTCACTTTTTGGCTTTATTGCGTCGGCGTTTAGTCCGACCCAAAAATTCTCTCCGCTATCTTTTTCGCAATAAAAAATTGGTCTAGAAAACGTTTTAACGAGATGCAAACCGTTCACTCTTTTGAGGTTTTTTTTCGTTGCAAGGTTGGTTGAGAAATTTTTTTCTGCTAGTATAAGCTTTTATTGCTTTATTAAGTTTATCTAAAAAACATTTTAACCAATGTGATCTGTGCCATATATACGTAGTTTTGAACGCTCTTTCACGTGGTTTAATTTGTTTTAAAAAATATTAAACTATATGTTTGGTGCAAACACAAAATTGCTTCAAACCCCAGAATTTTTGGTGTACCATGAAGAAGTTCATGGTTTCTGCAGTCACAACGTTTTTACTTATCGTAGTTTTCTTTGCACCATCATTTTTATTGTAAAAAACTGGTCTAGAAAACATTTTAGCAAGATGCAAACCGTTCTCATTTTTGTTTTTCGTTACAATGTGTTGAGAAATTTTATTTGCGTTTTATTGGTATAAAGTCATAAAAACGTTTAAACCAAATGATCTGTTCCAACATAGTAATTTGAACGCTCTTCACGTGGTTTAAATGTTTATAAATTAATATATGTTAAACACAAAATTGTGTCAAATCCCAGACTTTTGGTAAAAAGAATTAATGGTTCTGCAATCAAAACGTTTTCTTATCGTTTTTTACATCGTTTCACCTAAAAAACGTTTTTAAAACAAACCGTCCGTTTAGTTCGTTAAAGTTGTTGAGAACTTTTGATTTCACATAGCTTTTGTTGCTCGTTAAGTCAAAAACGTAACCAAGTGATCTAAACCATATATACGAAAACGCTCTTCATGTAGTTAGTTTTTTAAAAATTTCAACCAACATTGTAACGAAAAAAAACAAACAAAAAATGGGAACGGTTTGCATCTTGCTAAAATGTTTTCTAAACCAGTTTTTTACAATGAAAATGATGGTGCAAAGAAAACTACGATAAGTAAAAACGTTGTGACTGCAGAAACCATGAACTTCTTCATGGTACACCAAAAATTCTGGGGTTTGAAGCATTTTTGTGTTTACACCAAACATATAGTTTAATATTTTTTAAAACAAATTAAACCACGTGAAAGAGCGTTCAAAACTACGTATATATGGCACAGATCACATTGGTTAAAACGTTTTTTAGATAAACTTAATAAAGCAATAAGAGCTTATACTAGCAAAAAAAATTTCTCAACCAACCTTGTAACGAAAAAAAACCTCAAAAGAGTGAACGGTTTGCATCTCGTTAAAACGTTTTCTAGACCAATTTTTTATTGCGAAAAAGATAGCGGAGAGAATTTTTGGGTCGGACTAAACGCCGACGCAATAAAGCCAAAAAGTGAAATTTTTGAAATTTATTTTTTAGGTTTTTTGTTTATACCAAAATAAAAGTCTATGTTTTTTGAAAAACTAAATGCAACACATGAAAGCCCTTGCAAAATACTACATTTTTCATATTAACATCAATATTCGATAACGCTTCTGTGTTGCCTTAAAAGACCTTTTTTTCAAAACGCCAAAAATGACGTTTTTCGACGAAATACCCTACTTTGGAGACCTCTAGCGCCACACCACAAGGGTCTCATTCCAAAAGCGGGCCGGTTTTTTCTTAGTTGGACCTAAGGGTACCTCCATACCAAATTTGAGCGAAATCGATTTTCGGCTAGGGGCAAAAATGTTCCACCGGTTTGCGGACGGTCTCTTAAAAAGTTGCAGTTTTCAAACCGGGTAAAATCGACCAACCCAAGCCTGACATGATAGTGATGGTCAAATAAAACGCAAACCAATTTATTAAAAAAGCAAGCCTGCTGATTCTTATCACCAACTTTTTTTCTGATATATTTTGCGGCAAAAACAAATTAGCCCGTTTTCGACATTGGTTGGCCGCAAAAATCTAGACCGTAAATCAAAATCTACCCAATCAGCTTGTTGCACATAAAAGCTGTGGTGTTCTCTGCTCAACTGATGTTATCAAAGACCCCAGTTGCGTTAGCACAACAACAGCTGTCCAGGTAGTTTCATGTGTTTCAGACGGCAAAATTTTAAAAATGTACCGGTGTCAGCAAGCACCGCTGTTCAGTTTTTCACATAACGTTCCACCCAACCGATAAACATTCAAAACGTACCTTTTTATTTATTACCGACATACAAAGCAGTCAGCCAACGAAAAAAAATCACCGAAGAACAAAAAAAACGATCTCTGAAAAACAACAACAACAAGAAGCAATCGAATACAGTCACAGTGAATGATTGGCTGCTTTTCAACTGGGCGCGCTGAATGGTAAAAAAAAGCACAAATCCAGCTCCCGCTCCCGCGCAATGTGGTCAATTACGAAATCTTGTATGAATGACTGTTTTCACGGGATAAAGTTTGCGAAACAAAGCGTACCGGTAATGGATGCAGCGCAACAAACAATAACAAAACAACAGTCGCAAGTTCAAAAAAACATCACATAAAAACGAAATGCAAAACCGTTCATACACCGCAAACAGCTCGAAACAGTCAGATCACGCATTCATATCACGGCTATTCATTGATCAGCAGCGCAGCCAACTTTTGAATTCGTGCACCCAACAAGTCGCCCTCGCTGGAAGAAAAGCAACCAAAACGATAGAACGGTGAAGCTTTTTGCGTTTTCAGCCAACTACAGTGTGTTTGTTAAAACCGGTCACTTTTGTTCGCGGAAAAGTAAAATCTGCATCGGAGTTGCAAGAAGACATATTTGCCACAAATTGGGTACGGCACTTCAAAACTAAACCTGATACATTCGTTAGTCAAACTTGCGCACACTCTACTGTTCAAAAATAAATGACAGGTTGCAACGAAGATACTTTAGACACTACGGACGGTCACATTCCAAACGCAGTCAACAACAGTGACGCGTGGTAGCTGGACTAAAACATCGCTACGTGGTCAGTAAACACTGCTTCATGAATGCCGCCAAAAGTGTACCGTTTACACCGGCTTTCCACAGCAACCACCAAGCAGTGCAATCAAAACAGTGCACTCGCACACTGCTACCGAATCAAGGTCCTGTAGAGTTCGTTCTTGCTGTCCGGTCGGTTCGTCTCGATGATGCCACGTGCGGCGTCCATCCTGCAGTGCAGCTGTCCGTTGGCAACAAACGCGTGCAACTCGCGATCCACGAACGCTGGCGTCACGCCAAACACGGCCGCCATTTTGTCCACGGTCACCTGGCGACGAAAGGCAAAACGTGACGCAATCGAGTACAGTGTGCGTTTGTGAAGACCTGGCACTTCTTTTTCGCAGAATACGGGACAAAAAACGAAATCGGAGTTGCGTGAAAACATATTTAGCCATGAAATGGGGTGTTTCTGATTGTCCACCAAACCCGATACAATCGTTCTTCTCACTCTTATTCAAGGTTTCGCGTGCTCTGCGTATACTAGAAAAAGTGACAGGCTTACACAAACATCTGAACCGTCCCGTCACTCAACCAAAGCAGGACAACCACGAAGAATCGTCCAACAGCAACCAACCGTTTTATACGGCGTCAAATACTGCTCGTACGCTTTGATGCGCATTGCACGCACGTAGAACTTATAATGAGCGGCGAGGTAGCTGCAAAGTGTAACACCTTTTTTAAGTGATGCGATGTGTGACAATGGTATTATTGCTGCAAGTCAACAAAACGCAAAACGACACAAAAAAACTGTGCCAGTTGGGCATTTGATTAGAGTGAGGCAGCTAACGACTTGAGATTTTTTAGACAAAAAAACGGCCGCTATCAAACGCTCAGACAAACTGTTCAAAGCCACAAACAACAATAGAAAAACGGAAAAATAGAAAATCAATAGCATAAAATGACGGAATGCAATTACCGATCATGCTTAAATCGGGTCTCCTCTAGTTTTGCGAGCGCAGCAAAGAATTTGTCGTAATCGCAGTCGTAAAACGACTGTACGTACTCCTGAAAAAACGCTCAGCAACGTATCCACAAGTCGTTTTGAAAAAAAAAGAAATAATATATAAAGTATAAAAATTAGTGTAAAAAGTAAAAAAATAAACACATTTAAGATCTGAAAACAAAAAACTGCAAAATTGGAGGCCCCACCTTCACCAATCGCAGCGAGCCATCCGGTCCACCACCCGTTAAAATCTCTTGAATTTCCGAGCCTCGAATTACTTTGTCACGCAAGCTTGGGCGATCCAGCGCTGAAAAAACCGTTTTTCTTCATTTTGCTAATCTGGACGTGAAATCAGATTTTTACAAACATTGAATCTTAACCAGCTTAGCACCAGTAGTTGCCAAAGACCTGGTTACATTTTAGTATTCGCTGATTGGTTGAATTGGTTGACTATGTACACACGTGTCGTGTGATGCAGGCTTTGCTTCGCCTCCACACAGAATGCATGCATCAATCTGCACGGGAGTGCGTAACCAACCAATCAGCTAATACGTAGAAATAAGCCAGGCCAGGCCGACAATGGAATTGAATGGTTGCATGAAGAAGTGTTTGCAACAGCAGTAAGAAGCAGGAATGAATAAACAACCAAATTGAAAGACTTGATCCAATCAATTTGTCCGATGCACTCACCATAAATGCACGCAATGACCGTGTAGTAAATGACGGTCTCATACGAGAGCAATTCCGGACTGTCGAATGTTGGCACGGCCTCCAAAAAAAGTTCCGCGGCCCGATCGAAATCACGCACCGACAGCCGATACAGCGCCTCATACGCTCGCATGCGATTCTTTCGATCCCAGTCGCCGCCCTGTTGAGTTTTTTCGCATTGTAAAACTTTCAGTTAAGCTGCATTCATGCAGCAGTATTTAGTGACGCATAGCTATGTTTTAATACAGGCACGCCACGCGTCACTGAATACTGCTTCATGAATACCCCTTTAATCATTGGTGGGTTGGTTCATCGCCAAATCAAACAAATTGGAAAAACACAAGAGTTTTCACATAACATGATTCGCCGATGGTTTACCCGGACTGTAAGGTCTGTGGTAAAACACTTTCGGCAGTTCTGCCTTGGTGTCCCCGGTCGCGCTAACGAACCAGGTGGTACCGCAGTGTGAGTCTACCTGGCGAAACCGCAAAAACAGCGAACTTCATGTAATGCACAAGCACACATTTGTCAAAGTTCGAACACTTGCCAGTTTTTTTTCTAATAAACCACGTCAGTGCAATGCTAAAATCTGCCAAAAACCAAAAAAAATCATCAGCACCAAAAGCTGCCGACTGTTTCACCGACGACTGACCTGCTCCATCAGCTCCTTGCATTTGTCTAAATTTGCGGCCGCCAAACTGTCGTCACGATAGAAGAAACCGATTCGCACTTGTTGGAAAATCTGGAAAAAAAATGAAAACAAGTAAGCTTGATAGAGGACGAGTTGGGTGCCAACGCCAACAAAACATTATCTCCACTGTTGTGCTGAAGGGTGAGGTGATTGTAAGGGAGACAGAGTAAATTTGAATGAAAGGAAAAAGACGTTCAGAATCCCAAATGCGTTAAATTTGACGTGTTTTTTTACACTAATTGGTTCGTTCATTTGTTCTCTCTTGCACACACGATGGGGGAGCATATGAGTTAGACTTTAGCAAGTTTGTGGTGAGTGGTGACACAAGGAAAACTTAGAGCAGCATTCCATGAAGCAGTATTTAGTGACGCGGAGCAGAATATAAAAAATTACTACGCTTTCACTAAATACTGCTTCATGATTTCCGCTTACGTCCCAAACACTTTATGCTCATTGACACAGGCACCACAACACCAACATTTAAGTTTCTTTCAAGAACAAAATACCACAAAAATTTTGCCGAAATTACGCCATGAACGCACCATATCAATGCGATTACCAATTCCAACGGTTTTCTCGAACGCCTTCCTAAACGTCGTCAACGAGCCATCTTTGTCGCCGGAGCTGCACTGGAATTCCGCTTTTCGCTGCAACGCATTTCGCACTTCGGTTTCACCTGTAACATGTGAATCATTGACGATTTGAACAAAGATGTGACAAGATGAAAATGCAGACAATCTGCGTACCGAGATTTTGTTCAGCGTCCTGAATCGCCTTCTCAAGAGCCTCTAATTTCGTCTTGATCTCCTGTTCGAAGCTTTTCACCAAACTTTGATCCACTGGAATGCGAGCATCCGCACATAGCTGCTTGTAGAGCGTGATGTTGAAATCTTCTTTGATCGTCTGAAAGTGTGATGAACAGTTTCTGACGGGCGGCAGATGTAATGGTCTTCTTGGGGTCCGTCACACAACCACTGATCTTGGCATCGTGTGGTTCCATCATTGTCTTGATTCATGTTTCAATGTCAATGAGATCGTCTTCACAGCGACCACAGCATGCATATCCCAAAAACACTTGACAAAGTGTGATATTTTCAATTTTTTAACCGATGCAGCGACAGTGTGATCACGTGAGAAAAACAGACGTTTACGTTTTATTCATTCATTTTTATATTGTATTTGTATACGACAATGACGGAAAGCAAACCGAAAACTCACCGGTAAAATGGTCTCAGTCCACAATTTCTGCTTTTCAGCAGACGACAGATCGCTGCGCAGCAGATCGTGCGCGGATCCGGCGAGCGCTAGATTCGGAATTTTCGAGATGACCTGGGCAAATGAAATTAACAAAGCAATAAAATCATTGAATTGAACTTGAACACACAAACAATTGAACAACGAGAAGGAAATTTTTACTGCTGAATTTCAACAAAAAAAACTCAGAAACCTCCGTGGACTCGTTTTTCGTTTTTGAATCGGAAGAACTGGCGCTGGCGGTTTCTTTTTCGCCATCTTTTGTCGCTTTCGACGTCGTCATTACTGCTCTGTCTATTTTCTTCTCTTGTTTTCGCGGCGTATGCGTATTTATTTCAATATTTTCTGAAATTAAAAATTGAACTTGAATGAACCGAACGACAAATGAAAAGCCCGAAATGCCCTAGCCCATAGTTGTTCTAGGGGGGGGCCTGGGGGGGCCGGCCCCCCCCCCCCAAATTTTTCAAATCTATCTCTATCAGACAGGTTTTTTCGGCTCAGCTATTATCTATCTAAAAAAAATTTTCAGTCAGCTATCTATCTGAAAATTTTTGTTTTCGAAGACATAAAATGAGTCAACTTTTGACCAAAATTGACCATTTTTGCTCGTAATTCTTGAAAATTTCGCTAATTGTAGGTAAAATACGCGTTTATACTTGATTTTTAGTGTATTTTTAGCATTATTTTGCTGTTTTTATAGCTTTTTAGCGTTTTGGCTATCTATCTATCAAATTTCAAAATTTTGACCGGCCCCCCCCAAAGTCACATGGCCCCCCCCGCGGCCCCCCCCAAAATTTTCCAGCTATCTATAGTCGGACTGGATAATTTCGGGCATTAGCTGATTGGCTGGTGCGTTACCGTAATCAGATTCAAACGCGGGCCATTCAAATTGCACTTTGCTTTTTTTAAATTTCTAATTTTTGAGTGTTTGTGTTGATGAATGTTTGAATTTTCAATGGACAAAACTTGTTTGTGATTTATGCAATGCAGAAAAATTAAAAAAAGTAAAGTTTAAGGCGAATTATTATTTTTTTCAGAAAAAAAGAACGACGACGACGGTGACAAATGTAAATCAAAAATTTGGCCATGAAAGCTGCTGTTCCGTATTTTTAAACTGTAACAAATTGTCTATAAACAGCTCAAAGATGCAGAAAAACTAAAAGCAGCTGTTTCTAAAGGCACAAGTTCAGTTTCCGAACAAGTACGACGGCGACGGCAACGACGACAACTAAAAATGTTGTTGTGTTTGATTTTTAATTGAAAATTTTGTTCATGATAATTTATTTTGTGGGAAAAATTTGAAAAGCAATCGGTTTTCAAACGAATATTCACTTTTCGAGCGTCGAGAGCGCATCACCGTCGCCGTCGTTCTTTTTTCTGAAAAAAAAATAAAAATTCGCCTTAAAATGTACTTTCTTGATGTTTCTGTATTTCATAAATAATAAACAAGTTTTGCCCATTAAAAATCCAAACATTCATCAACACACTCACTCAAAAATTAAAAATTTTAAAAAAGCAAAGTGCAATTTGAACGGCCCGCGTTTGAATCTGATTACGGTAACGCACCAGCCAATCAGCTAATGCCCGAAATTATCCAGTCCGACTATATCTATCTAGAAAATTTGCTCCAGCTATCTATATCGGCCCCCCCAACCCCTCGGCTCTGGAACAACTATGCCCTAGCCCCACAGCCGCAGCGCCACAGCAATGCGCAACAAAGGGCTGGAGCTTCTTTTTTAAAACGCACGCGCACCTCGCATCCGCATGCTCATGCTCATGATCCACTAGCGCGCCTACACACGCTCCGGCCTCAACAAAAACTTGTTCAAAACGCAATTGTTCTGACATCTTCCTTCTTGAAACATAGTTGTTCCAGAGCCGAGGGGTTGGGGGGGGGGGGGGCGATATAGATAGCTGGAGCAAATTTTCTAGACAGATAGATAGCTGGAAAATTTTGGGGGGGGCCGCGGGGGGCCATGTGACTTTGGGGGGGGGGGGCCTGCCAAAATTTTGAAATTTGATAGATAGATAGCTAAAACGCCAAAAAGCTATAAAAACAGCAAAATAATGCTAAAAATACACTAAAAATCAAGTATAAACGCGTATTTTACCTAAAATTAGCGAAATTTTCAAGAATTACGAGCAAAAATGGTCAATTTTGGTCAAAAATTGACTCATTTTATGTCTTCGAAGACAAAAATTTTCAGATAGATAGCTGGCTGAGAAATTTTTTTGGATAGATAATAGCTGAGCCGAAAAAACCTGTTTGATAGAGATAGATTCGAAAAATTTTTGGGGGGGGCCGGCCCCCCCAGGCCCCCCCCTGGAACAACTATGTCTTGAAAAGGCTTGGCTTAGGTTAGGATCAGGTTAGGATCAGGTTTGGCTTAAAATTAGGCCTCAGGATTAGGATTTGAATTAGGTCCGTTTAAGCAATGTCCGACAACGAGCGTGTTTTACCTGAAGCGGATTTTAGAAAAGAAGGGCAGCCCAACAAAGGGGCGGGCAGTAGCGAAAGTGCGGGGGGGTGGGGGGGTCCAGCCCCCTCAGTCGAAAATCCTGCCCGTGCACGGGCAGATACCCGTGTACCCCCCTCCCCCCTTTACCTCAACACGGGTACTAGACTCCCCCCCCACGATGAAAACAAAACACGCCGCACGGCCAAAATGCGCCGCAAGGGAAGCACGCCGCATGCCAAAATGCGCCGCAACAAAATCCAAACGGCAAATAGGAAATACGCCGCAAGAAATAAACACGCCGCAGTTTTTAGAAATTTGTTTTTGGCGGTTAAGTAAGCTGTCAGCAATCCCAATCCAATCCCATTTTCATAGAAATAGATTGAAAAAAACTTCTTTTTGTCTCATTTTAGGTCGCCAACCCCAGAATATATTTTACAGATACGCGGAAATTCAAAATTGGTTTACGGTAGCTGACGAAAGACGCCGATGCTTGAAGGACATTGAACAAACAGAGCGAAAGTTTCTGAAATATTCAGGTTTACCTAAAGATGTCAAGAAAAAAAATTTTCTTTTTTCTTTAAAAAAAAAAATTTTTTTTTAATTTTTTTTTAATGAAAGTTGTTCAGAATTTTTCAGGGAGTCCGAATATCACCATCTGAGGAGCCACCGACTTACCATATGACCCCCACTCATATGGGAGGAGGGTGAAAATTTCAGACTTGGTTTCGGCGACCCCATTTTCCCACCGACGACATCACGTCTCGTGTTTTGCCTCTCAATTCACCTCAAATAACATGGAAACAAGTTCCACAACAAACCGGTGTGATCATGCTGACGACACGAGGCGAAACAGCAACGAGCAACCAACGAAGTTACGCTTGCAGTGGCAGACAGTGCAATTTCCACCTTTCGAGATCCTGAAAAACGATGCGTAAATGTGAGTACTCTGCTTCTATCTCACCTTAGCGACATCGGAATTTGTTGGAACTAGCCTTTGCGACGCTCAAGTACTTCAATGCGCGAGTCGATCATCACTCACCAAGGCTGAAAACAGTCGATAAATCAATCCAGAATACCACCTGCAGCGTTGAAGACTAAGTGACAAGGTAAAGTCAAAGAAAATTTTTGTTGAACTTTCGAAAAATTATGCCAAAAACGGCATTTTCAGGGCACATTAAAGAAAAAAATTTCAAAATTTTTAATAAAAAAATAAAAAAAATGCTCATTTTTTTACTTTTTTTTTTAAAAAATTAAAAAAAAATTTTTTTTTGACCCTTACATCTCTAGGTTTACCTCTATTTCTGTGAAGTGAACCAATCACCCTCACCTTTTTCATTTTTCGTTCCGCTTTGCCGCAATTGCAATCTCGGACTGGAACACAAAGCCGTTCTACTTCTCGCTTTGCCCAGCCCAACTCCTATTAATTTGACGGCGAAAATTATTGTCAATGCGACGACAATGCTAACCGGTCAGATTTTTGATTTTATTGCAGACAAAAAAGTTGTGCGCCGGCCGATTTTTGCGACTCTGCCGGCGCTGTGCTCAACCGATTTCGACGATCTACAGGCTCAATCAACTCAAAAAAACAACCGGCAACACGTCAATGTGTCGTTTGTGGTTTGTTTCGGCGGTTTTTTTAAATCGAGAAAAATCCCAAATTACCATAAATTGATGTTGTGTGTTTTTTCTTGAATTTTTTTATTGCACACAAACCAATGTTGAACAAAACAAAAACCCCGCCCACAAACGACACATCATCGTGTTCCGGATGCTCTGCTGAGTTGGTTGAGCCGTCGATCGTCAAAATCGGTCGAGGAAATCGTGATCTAGGCAACGTTATGTGTTGGCAAATGATGCATTTCACGACATGTGTGTTGTGCGCCGACCTGTCAGGCGACTCTGCCGGCGCTGTGCTCGACCGATTTCGACGATCGACGGCTCAATCAACTCAGCAAACAACCGGCAACACGTCAATGTGTCGTTTGTAGTTTGTTTCGGCGGTTTTTTAAAAATCGACAAAATTCCAAACCACCATAAATTGGTGTTGTGTGTTTTTTCATGAATTTTTTATTGCACACAAACCAATGTTGAACAAAACAAAAACCAACCACAAACGACACATCATCGTGTTCCGGATGCTCTGCTGAGTTGATTGAGCCGTCGATCGTCGAAATCGGCTGAGTAAATCGTGATCTAGGCGACGTTATGTGTTGGCAAATGATGCATTTCACGACATGTGTGTTGTGCGCCGACCTGTCAGGCGACTCTGCCGGCGCTGTGCTCGACCGATTTCGACGATCGACGGCTCAATCAACTCAGCAAACAACCGGCAACACGTCAATGTGTCGTTTGTGGTTAGTGACCGCGGGTTTTAAACAATCAACAAAATTCCAAACCACCATAAATTGGTGTTGTGTGTTTTTTCACGAATTTTTTATTGCACACAAACCAATGTTGAACAAAACAAAAACCAACTACAAACGACACTTCATCGTGTTCCGGATGCTCTGCTGAGTTGATTGAGCCGTCGATCGTCGAAATCGGCTGAGTAAATCGTGATCTAGGCGACGTTATGTGTTGGCAAATGATGCATTTCACGACATGTGTGTTGTGCGCCGACTGTCAGGCGACTCTGCCGGCGCTGTGCTCGACCGATTTCGACGATCGACGGCTCAATCAACTCAGCAAACAACCGGCAACACGTCAATGTGTCGTTTGTGGTTTGTTTCGGCGGTTTTTTAAAAATCGACAAAATTCCAAACCACCATAAATTGGTGTTGTGTGTTTTTTCACGAATTTTTTATTGCACACAAACCAATGTTGAACAAAACAAAAACCAACTACAAACGACACTTCATCGTGTTCCGGATGCTCTGCTGAGTTGATTGAGCCGTCGATCGTCGAAATCGGCTGAGTAAATCGTGATCTAGGCGACGTTATGTGTTGGCAAATGATGCATTTCACGACATGTGTGTTGTGCGCCGACCTGTCAGGCGACTCTGCCGGCGCTGTGCTCGACCGATTTCGACGATCGATAGCTTAATCAACTCAGCAAAGCATCGGGAACACGGTGATATGTTGTTTGTGGTTTGTTTCGGCGGTTTTCTAAAAATCAAAAAAATCTCACAAATCACAATAAATTGGTGTTTTGTGTTTTTTTCTAAAAAAATTTTGGATACACCAGCCAATGTTCAGTGAAACAAAAACTTACCACAAACGACACATGATCGTGTTGCGGATGCTCTGCTGAGTTGATTGAGCCGTCGATCGTCGAAATCGGCCGAGGAAATCGTGATCTGGGTGACGTTTTTTCATCAGTCGCGAACTCAATGTTTTT
>JASANC010003406.1:0-12808 GCA_030248135.1 Theristus sp. LFF4_11 | reverse complement strand
GCGTGTTCAAAAATTTTTTTGCTGTTGATGCTGCGTGTGGAAATAAACGCTGAACATTGAACATTTTTTAGAAAATAACTGAGCCGAAAAACTTTCTCAGATAGATATATTCGAAAAAAATTTTTTTGGGGGGGGCGGGCGCCCCCCCAGCCCCCCCCCCTCCCCCAACGATAACGATAAACGATGTAACGTTTATCTTACCAAGGTAGTGACACGATGCCGAAGCATCGAAATAGGTAATACCCGTTAGTACAAAATACAATGAAACAATCAATAACATCACGCATTCACCACCACACGAACAAAACACGATGAACTGACTGAGCTGACTGAGCTGAGGTTCTGAGAATTTGAATTTTGAACTTTTTTCAAAACAAGTTATCAATCACGAAAACTGTCACACACGACGAAACATTAACAAATAAAACAACTAGCGAGAATCAAACTCATGACTGCCCGGTCAAAACTGTTCAAAACAAAACAGATAATCCACTTCATTGACGATACGAATACGAATTCAAATTGCCGCACAATCTCAGTGCACAAGACGAAACTCGACTGGCTTCTGAAGTTTCTGACGTATTAACAAAAGAAATCCTGAAAGAACACAAAAGGATTAGCAACGGAACACCACAAACATTTTCCGACCACAAGCAGGGCAATGTTGGCAAGTTTAGAAAAAGTTGAAGTGAAAGGGGACATTGAACACAATGTAATTGTTTGTTTGTTTTTCTTTTTTTTAAAGCAAGAATGTTTAATGGACCTAAGATCAATTTATCAATTCGCAAAGTTTTTCTCAATGGGAAAGGAAGAGCAACGGAGAGCGGCATCCCCAGGTCCATTATTATATTTTAGTCATATAGTTTAGTTTATAAATTATAGTTTATTATTTATCTTACCAATCGGGACAAACAGCTTTATTAATTTTCTGCAGATTTCAAGAAAAAGGCGGTACATTTGACCAGAATTTGAGCAAGATCGAAAAATCCAAGACCAACTTTTGCCAGCTTTCGTCTTTTTCGTACTTTCAAAGTCACGCGATGGATAAAAATCACTGAGGCATTTCTTCATTTGTCCCCATTCAGCTTTTGCAAAATTTTTGAACTGTCTGTTTGGTAAGACAGATTTAATTTGAAGATTAGTTATTAGTACAATCGATTTATGATCACTCTGGAAATCAACCCCACCAAATGGCATTTCTACACAAACATCCACAACCATTTGGACACAACTGACAAAACAAAGGTCTAAAAAATTGTCTTGCCGCGTTGGCATATCTACCAATTGATGTAGGCCCACATCATTGACAGAATCTTGAAATTCTTTACTTGCTGTGGAAATTGATTTTGGCATATTACCGTTTTCACCCCATGTCAGATCCGGCAAATTAAAGTCACCAAAGAGAAATACTCCCATTCCCTTTTCAGTTAAACACTCAATTTTGTCCAAGAATAGTTTCCAATTACTAGAATTTCGACTTGGCGAACCAGGAGGACGATAAACAATTCCCAGGCAATAACTCGTTGTGTTTAGAAATAATTCTAAGGTAAACAACTCAAAATCTTCGCAACTTATCGCTAGGTCAGGAACCACAGCAGCCTTGATAGTTTTTGGAACCAGACACAAAATCCCACCTCCACGTCCGCCCCAACTTCGATCAAGTCTAAACACTTGGTGACTATCATTTTCAACCAAAAGTGAGTCCGAAACAGTGGAATCCAACCAAGTCTCAACAAACATATAAACTCTGCTCTCTCCCTCATCCAAAATTAACTAACTTGATACTAATAAATCCCTAGAACAACTATGTCGCCTAGATCACGATTTCCTTGGCCGATTTCGACGATCGACGGCTCAATCAACTCAGCAGAGCATCCGGAACACGATGATGTGTCGTTTGTAGTGAGTTTTTGTTTCACTGAACATTGGTTGGTGTGCAATAAAAATTTTGTGAAAAAACACAAAACACCAATTTATTGGGATTTGTGAGTTTTTTCGATTTTTAGAAAACCGCCGAAACAAACCACAAACGACACATCATCGTGTTCCTGATGCTCTGCTGAGTTGATTGAGCCATCGATCGTCGAAATCGGTCGAGCACAGCGCCGGCAGAGTCGCGTGACAGGTCGGCGCACAAGACACATGACGTGAAACGCACGTATTGCCAACACATAACGTCGCCCAGATCACGATTTCCTCGGCCGATTTCGACGATCGACGGCTCAATCAACTCAGCAGAGCATCCGGAACACGATGATGTGTCGTTTGTAGTGAGTTTTTGTTTCACTGAACATTGGTTGGTGTGCAATAAAAATTTTGTGAAAAAACACAAAACACCAATTTATTGGGATTTGTGAGTTTTTCGATTTTCGACGATCGATAGCTCAGTCAACTCCGCAAAGCATCCGGAACAAGGTGATATGTCGTTTGTGGTTTGTTTCGGCGGTTTTCTAAAAATCGAAAAAAACTCACATATCACAATAAATTGGTGTTTTGTGTTTTTTCACAAAATTTTTATTGCACACGAAGCAATGTTGAATAAAACAAAAACTAACTACAAACGACACATCACCGTGTTCCAGATGCTCTGCTGAGTTGATTGAGCCGTCGATCGTCGAAATCGGCCGAGGAAATCGTGATCTGGGCGACGTTATGTGTTGGCAATATGTGCGTTTCACGTCATGTGTCTTGTGCGCCGACCTGTCACGCGACTCTGCCGGCGCTATGCTGGGCCGAAACACGGTGATATGTTGTTTGTGGTTTGTTTCGGCGGTTTTCTGAAATTCGAAAAAAGCACACACCACCATATTGGTGTTGTGTGTTTTTTAAGAAATTTTTCATTGCACACGAAACAACGTTGAATAAAACAAAAACCAACCACAAATAACACATGGTCGTGTTTCGGATGCTCTGCTGAATTGATTGAGCCGTCGATCGTCGAAATCGGCTGAGGAAATCGTGATCTGGGCGACCTGACCAATTCAACGATGACAACCACATTCATTTGTGGTCATTTCAATTTGTTTTCATCAAATCTGATTCAATTTTCGCCCACATATGTCGTTTCCATGTGATTTTCAGTAGAACTAGCCAATTGACCCGAGCGTATGTGGCTTAATCAATGCCAAGCCTTTTTGGTGAAGTGGCATTGACTTAGAAAGAAAAAACAGTAACGTTTACTGAATAATAACCCTGAAGAAAATTTACCTTGTGCTGCCGTGAAGTCGCCTACAATACAATATTTTTGATGTATTTAAAAATAAATAAAAAATGCGACGTTTATGATTTTGCTATTTTTACCCGTTTACCCTAACCGAAGGCAAGCCTTTTTGTAAGTGAAGTAAAATTGAATAAAAAATATAAAAACTTAACGTTTTTTTCATTTACCCGTTTTAAAAAGCTAATGCTTTTTTACCCGTTTACCAAAGCCAAGCCTTTTTTGTAAAGTAAAAATGCGAAGTTTATGATTTTGCTATTTTTCCCCGTTCACCCTATCCTAAGTCAAGCCTTTTTGTATGTGAAGTAAGATTGAATAAAAAAATATAAAAATTGAAGTTTTTTCATTAAAAACAACCCGTTTTAAAAAGCTAATGCTTTTTTTACCCGGTTACCCTAACATAAGCCAAGCCTTTTTTCTAAAATGAAAATGTATAGAAGAAACAAAAAAGTGACGTTTATAATTTCGTTTTGCAGTCATTGCTTCTTTTTACCCGTTTACCCCAACATGACCCTAACATTTTGCAAAGTGAAAATGAATGGTAAATACCATTTCGACCAAATTAAAAAACTAACTTTTTTCAGAGACGGTTTTGTTACATCTTTCGCAGTCGCTCGTCAAGTTTTGAGCAGCAACAATTGCCAGTTGCCCATCGTGCGTTACGTTGAAATTATCGCGCATAAACCATGAAGTATCAGTTTCAATGAAATTTACTTGTTTTGAATCCAAAGTGCAACTTGCAATGCCGATGTCAATGTGTGTTTTGCGCTACCCGATTTTTTAAAACAAAAAAAAATTCAAACTTTTTTCAAAGACGGTTTTGTTACATCTTTCCCAGTCGATCATCAAGTTTTGATCAGCCACGCTTGCATTTGCCTATGCTGCGCTGAACGTCTCTGTGTTGACCAAAGAGTATCATGATGACTCCAGCTATGAAGAGCGACGTTTTGAGAAAACAATCTCAACTGGCATTATTAAAAAAATAGGTTAAGGAAATTGAGATGGAGTTTTCTTAAGTAGCAAAAATGGGCGCCAATTCAAATTGCAAAAAAGTGCCACGCACAGACACTTTGTAAATTTAATAATATAGATTAATAATTGTGGTGTTTTTATGTGCATGGTGTTTTTAGCATTTCCCATTTTGAAAAATACCATGGTGTTTTTATACACATGGTTTTTATATCGCATGGTGTTTTTTTACACCATGGTGTTTTTTTACGCAACCCAAATGAGAGAAATATAGAGATATACAAGAGAAAATGTCTCCATCGAAAGTCAAAATCAAAGGGGGGGTGATCAGACGGTCAGGATTTGGTAGGGGGGGGGGTTTGGAAGGTCGAAATCTGGGAGGGGGGGGTCTGGCCCCCCCAAATTCGAGAGAGAGAGTATTTTGACCAAAATTTGGGGGGGGGGGTTTGCCCGGGTGGGGGGGGTGTCGACTTGGTTGGGGGGTACCCCCCCCCCACCCCCCCATCTCGACCCCTGATGAAGATGGTCAAGTATCATATATTCAGCTTATATTATGGACTTTATAGACAAAAAATCATGATTTTCGAAAAAAATTTTAGGGTGTACGGAAAATTTTGAGGGGGAGTCTCCGCCAGACAAAATTTCATGGGGGGTGCGGGCAGTAGCGAAAGTGCGGGGGGGTGGGGGGGTCCACCCCTCCCCCTCAGCCGAAAATCCTGCCCGTGCACGGGCAGATACCCGTGTACCCCATAGTTGTTCTAGGGGGGGGCCTGGGGGGCCGGCCCCCCCCAAAAAATTTTCGAATCTATCTCTATCAGACAGGTTTTTTCGGCTCAGCTATTATCTATCTAAAAAAATTTTCAGCCAGCTATCTATCTAAAAATTTTTGTCTTCGAAGACATAAAATGAGTCAATTTTTGACCAAAATTGACCATTTTTGCTCGTAATTCTTAAAAATTTCGCTAATTTTAGATAAAATACGCATTTATACTTGATTTTTAGTGTATTTTTAGCATTATTTTGCTGTTTTTATAGCTTTTTAGCGTTTTAGCTATCTATCTATCAAATTTCAAAATTTTGACCGCCCCCCCCCAAAGTCACATGGCCCCCCGGCGGCCCCCCCCCAAAATTTTCCAGCTATCTATCTATCTAGAAAATTTGCTCCAGCTATCTATATCGCCCCCCCCCCCAACCCCTCGGCTCTGGAACAACTATGGTGTACCCCCCCTCCCCCCCTTTACCTCGACACGGGTACTAGACTCCCCCCCCACCCCCCTCCGCGAGAAAACACGGGATCGCACCCCCCCTCACGGTGGTCAATCTCATCTCAATTTTTTCCAAAAATAGCGTAATTTTTGCATTTTTCTTCACGTTTGTGTCTGTCCCTGCAGCTTGTTTGCACAAAATATTCTGTATTTTACAAGAATTTCTGTGTTTTTAACGATGTAACGATGTAACGTTTATCGTACCAAGGTAGTCACACGATGCCGAAGCATCGAAATAGGTAATACCCGTTAGTACAAAATACAAAGAAACAATCAATAACATCACGCATTAACCACCACACGAACAAAACACGATGAACTGACTGAGCTGACTGAGCTGAGGTTCTGAGAATTTGAATTTTGAACTTTTTTCAAAACAAGTTATCAATCACGAAAACTGTCACACACGACGAAACATTAACAAATAAAATAACTAGCGAGAATCAAACTCATGACTGCCCGATCAAAACTGTTCAAAACAAAACAGATAATCCACTTCATCGACGATACGGATACGAACTCAAACTGCCGCACAATCTCAGTGCACAAGACGAAACTCGACTGGCTTCTGAAGTTTCTGACGTATTAACAAAAGAAATCCTGAAAGAACACAAAAGGATTAGCAACGGAACACCACAAACATTTTCCGACCACAAGCAGGGCAATGTTGGCAAGTTTAGAAAAAGTTGAAGTGAAAGGGGACATTGAACACAATGTAATTGTTTGTTTGTTTTTCTTTTTCTTTTTTTTTGAAGCAAGAATGTTTAATGGACCTAAGATGAATTTATCAATTCGCAAAGTTTTTCTCAATGGGAAAGGAAGAGCAACGGAGAGCGGCATCCCCAGGTCCACGGAAATCAAGCCAGAAGGGAGGGGAAACGTGTCGCAATAAATTTATGGATGAGTTGAGATTCGTTTGCAATAAGCCTATTTTTGAAAGAAGAGGTTGAGGGAGCTGAGACTGTGTCTTGATTCAGACTGTTCCAGAGTTGGATGGTTCGCACGGCCCAAGCACCAGCTCTAATTGACGTCTTTACAGGCGGTGTGTTCAATTTATGTTGATGACCTCTAGTACCAAATTCCCCTTGGTGAACCTCAAAGAAGTTTTTCTAAGGCAAAAATTTGTATTACCCGTGCGATCCCGTGCACCCCCCCTTCACGAAATTTTTCTGCCAGTGCACCCCCCCCCAGGAAAATTTGCTGCCCGTGCACCCCCCCCCCACCGAGAAGGTACCTGACCCCCCCCTCTAAAATTTGGCAAACACCCCCCTCCCCTCACCCAAGGTCCCGCTTTCGCTACTGGGTGCGGGGGGGGGGTGTCGGCCAAATTTTCGGGGGGGGGTCCGATGGGGGGGGTGCCCGGTTTTAGGGGGGGGTGGCACGGTCAGTAGCGAAAGCGGGACCTCGGGTGAGGGGGGGGGGTGTTTGCCTAATTTTAGAGGGGGGGGTCAGGTGCCTTCTCGGTGAGGGGGGGGGGGGTGCACGGGCAGCAAATTTTCCTGAGGGGGGGGGGGTGCACTGGCAGAAAAATTTCGTGAGGGGGGGGTGCACGGGATCGCACGGGTAATACCAAATTTTTGCCTTAGAAAAACACAGAAATTCTTGTAAAATACAGAATATTTTGTGCAAACAAGCTGCTTGTTTGGTCAGAAACAACAAAATCTATGCAGGGACAGACACAAACGTCAAGAAAATGCAAAAATTACGGTATTTTTGGAAAAAAATTACCACCGTAAGGGGGGGGGGTGCGACATAGTTGTTCTAGGGGGGGGGGCCTGGGGGGCAGTCCCGGGGGCCCAAAAAAATTTCGAGGGGGGGGGGGTATGGTACCGTGGGGGGGGGGTGCCGACCAAAGAGGGAGGGGGGGTCCAACCTATGGTAACGTGGGACCCCCCAGGGGGGGTCCCATGGGGGGGGGGTGCATTTTTTCAAAATTTTCTGTGGGGGGGGTCCACCCCCCACCCCCCCCCATGATAATTTTTAGCTTAAATTTTGAAGGAAAAACGCTAAATTTTGCTGCAAAATCGTTGAAATTACAATGAAGATGGTCAAGTTATCATATATTCAGCTTATATTATGGACTTTATAGACAAAAAACGTAATGCATCATTATTAAAACAGGTGCATGTGCAGTAGCGGTGGCCCCTGCCCTTTAACACAGGAAAGAAAAAAATGCAAAAACTAAATTGATCATTTTCACCTTATAAAAAAGGCTTGGCTTAGGATTAGGATTAGGATTAGGATTAGGAACCTACAACGACTCATTGCAAGCAACCATTTATCAGAAATCAAAAAAATCACTTTTAAGTATGTATACAAATCGAAAACTTTGGGGGGGGGGTGTCCGCCAGACAAAATTTCATGGGGGGGGGGGGGGGGGTTGTCGGCCAAATTTTCGAGGGGGGGGGGTACGATGGGGGGGGTGCCCGGTTTTAGGGGGGGTGGCACGGTGCGGCCCCCCCCCCCGCCCCCCCCCACCCGACGGTCTCGGGTGCTCTGGGGGGTGTACCCCCCCCCCCACCCCCCCGGCCCCCGCCCACGATTTGTATACATACTTAAAAGTGATTTTTTTGATTTTTGATCAGAGGTTGCTTGCAATGAGTCGTTGTAGGTTCCTAATCCTAAACCTAATCCTAATCCTAAGCCAAGCCTTTTTTATAAGGTGAAAATGATCAATTCAGTTTTTTCATTTTTTTCTTCCCTGTGTTAAAGGGCAGGGGCCACCGCCACTGCACATGCACCTGTTTTAATAATGATGCATTACGCCCGCCCACGGTACTGCTGGGGGGGGCCGGCCCCCCCCAAAAAATTTTCGAATCTATCTCTATCAGACAGGTTTTTTTCGGCTCAGCTATTATCTATCTAAAAAAATTTCTCAGCCAGCTATCTGTCTGAAAATTTTTGCCTTCGAAGACATAAAATAAGTCAATTTTTGCCCAAAATTGACCATTTTTGCTTGTAATTCTTGAAAGTTTCGCTAATTTTAGGTAAAATACGCGTTTATACTTGATTTTTAGTGTATTTTTTGCATTATTTTGCTGTTTTTATAGCTTTTTAGCGTTTTAGCTATCTATCTATCAAATTTCAAAATTTTGACCGCCCCCCCCCCCCAAAGTCACATGCCCCCCCCGCGGCCCCCCCCCCCAAAATTTTCCAGCTATCTATCTATCTGGAAAATTTGCTCCAGCTATCTATATCGGCCCCCCCCCCAACCCCTCGGCTCTGGAACAACTATGGGGTGCGATCCCGTGTTTTCTCGCGGAGGGGGGTGGGGGGAGGCTAGTAACCGTGACGAGGAAAAGGGGGGAGGGGGTACACGGGTATCTGCCCGTGCACGGGCAGGATTTTCGGCTGAGTGGGGGGGTGGACCCCCCCCCACCCCCCCCGCACTTTCGCTACCGCACCCGACGGTCTCTGGTGCTCTGGGGGGCAGTAGCGAAAGCGGGTCCTCGGGTGAGGGGGGGGTGTTTGCCTAATTTTAAGAGGGGGGGGGTCAGGTGCCAGGTGCCTTCTCGGTCAGGGGGGGTGCACGGGTAGCAAATTTTCTTGAGGGCCGGGTGTGCACTGGCACCTGGCAGAAAAATTTCGTGAGGGGGGGGGGTGCACGGGATCGCACGGGTAATACCAAATTTTTGCTTTAGAAAAACACAGAAATTCTTGTAAAATACAGAATGTTTTGTGCAAACAAGCTGCTTGTTTGGTCAGAAACAACAAAATCTATGCAGGGACAGACACAAACGTCAAGAAAAATGCAAAAATTACGGTATTTTTGGAAAAAATTGAGATGAGGGCTGTAGGTCGATCCGGTACCGGTCGATCCGGTACGGTCGATCCGGTACCGGTCGATCCGGTACCTGGCAATTTTCTAGGGCGGTCGATCCGGTACCAGGTCGATCCGGTACTCGGTCGATCCGGTACCAATTGAAATTTTCCGCTGTTTTACGGGTTTTTAGCGTTCAATTCGTTATGTTTTCGATTTTTCTTTGGTTGATTGTTTATACGATTGTTGATGATACGATATGAGACGACGACGACTTGCGACACTTGGTTAGTTTTGGAAATCGTAATCTGATTCTGAAAAAAGCAAAACAAGTATACCATATGTTTTTTTTATTTTCTGAACTATTTTCCAGAAGAATAAAGCTCCAAGACGGTGAAAATTTGCAAAATTATCAGCTCAGCAAAAAAAGGAGAACAAAATAAAAATATGAAGACTGATTCGGTTCTCTTTTGGAGTTGAGTAAAAATGTCTGTTGTTTTTATTTTCATATTTCCCGCGAAAAAACCTGCGGTAAAATGTTTCAGATCGACCGGTACCGGATCGACCGCATGCCCTCTAAAATTAGGCAAACACCCCCCCCCCCCTCACCCGAGGTCCCGCTTTCGCTACTGTTTGCAAAAGTTGATGAAATGTTATTTTTCAAACGCAATCCGCTACCGGTTTCACTTTGCAGTTCTGCAAATCTCGCCCCCTAATCGGGGTCAGCTATCCGTTCTCCTTGCAACCGTCCCTCCCCGCTCCCCACACCTACACGGTCACTGCCCAGTCTTTGTTTTCAATTTATTGAACGTGCTGCCCTGGAAACCAATAAAAGCGAAATTGATTTGATTTGAAACAAAAAATTGGATAGCATTGGGTGGCAAAAATAGCAAATTGGGTCGGTTGTATGTCCGAAAACAGCATTTTACGCTGCTCAAAATTACTAATTTTGTATTTCCTATTTTGAGTTCAAGAAGCCAAGTTCTGGAAAGTTTAGGAGCTGGGAAGCATTCGGTTTTTTATGGTTTTAAAACGGAAAAGAAACCGTTTTTTTTCTTGACAATATAAAAAACCGGTTTTTTTACCAACCCTAGTTAGGACTGAACAACTCGACAAATAAAACAACCAACATGGAGAGCTGCGAATTTACAAGAACAAACAAATCGCAATCGCAACCAAGTGGATCGTCATCGTCATTCGTTCGTCAATTCATTCACAAACTTTATTTTGTCTATTTTCAATATACTCTTGTGACCGGTATTATGATTCTGGAACCGTGGGAGCGCGCCATATTCAATTCGTTTATGATTATCGTTTTGTGCTCAATGTTCTATGGTGCGATCTCGTATTTCGGATTGTTCTCGTCGGCCTCAGTTTAATTCATGAATAGAGTTGACGCAAAATTGTTCCAACGTTCGTCGTAAAATATTGACAGAGTATTTTTTAATGAAGATAATGAATAAAATTCCTATTTTGAGTTTATTGGCGTTGACCGCGGTTGTGAACTGTTTGTTTGTTGATCAAATCGGCAAATGGGATTGGTAGGTACTAGGTCGTCGTCGTGTCGTGTTTCTCATTTCTTGGTTTTCATGATTGGTTGTGCACAACAACACGATTCACTCAATTACAGGCGTCGTCAGTACGTTGGGCGTGTTGAAACTGTTTTGTACGAGCAATCGTCGTCGTCGCCACACGTCCCTCCAAAACTGCTGTACGTCTCGTCTGCTGAAAACGTCATTGCTGCCATTCACGCTGACTCGGGCGAAATAGGTAAACTGCACCTTCATTTATTTCTTTTTGTCAAATTTGAAATACCACATGATTATCGACGCAAATCCAGTCACATTTTAATATTCAGCTTGGCGACATGTTTTCGAAAAGACACCCGGTGGCTTGACAACGCTGAGCAGGCAAGCGCCAAAAATGACTCAATCGGCCACTGGTGTGTTTTTGTGTGATTTACAAACAAAATTTTTACAAACAAAAACAAAATTCTCTTGATGTCTGTGTTGATGATACATTTGTTATCAACTAATACATCATTTAAAAACCCTCAGTTAGGTTTTTATTATTTGCGCTGCTGTTAAGGCGGATTTAGCAATTAGTTTTTCGTGCGTACGCACGGACACGACAATTAAACAGCCACGCGATTTAGAAATCGTGTCGTGTGTGCTATCTTAATGCATTACGGACACTGTTCAGTTTGCGCACGGGATTTAGAGCGACGTCCGTGCGTACGCACGAAAAACTAATTGCTAAATCCGCCTTTAGCGGTAGAGTAAAATTGAATTGAATTGTTATTTAATTGAGCTGAATTGAATTTGAAAAAAAAAATCAAGCACACATACAAAATAAGGGCATTCAGTAGCTGCGTTGAAGCATTGCTGTGCGTCACTGAGTACTGCTCCATGAATGCCACTTTGCGCTAATGATTGATTGATTGCCATTCTGTTCAGCGTTGTTCACACTGTCGCGCGACGGGCGTCTGCTGCGTTCATGGGACAAATACACGGGTGTGCTCCAGTGGGAGTCCACTGTTTCGAAGCGTGTCAAAGATTCGTAAGTGACGCCAGCTTTATAGCCCGCCGTTTTTTCATCGTCTTCGTTTCCGTTATAAAAGCAGTCATGAATTTTGTAGCGTCTCAATTGAATTGTCGTCGTCGACGGGCGATGTGCTGGTTCAGGTTGACGGGCAGCTGTTTTTATACGACGCTAAAACCGGCGAACATTTGCACACGACAAAGGACTATACGAATCGAGATGAAATAAAGTATGAATTATTGAGGCAATGGTTTTTCGCGTTTGCGGTGCAACTAGGGTTGGCATGGTAAAAATACCGGTTTTTTACCGGTAAAAAACACGTATTTTTACGCGTTTTTTTACCAGGGCAAAAATTGGTGCCTTGAAAAAAACGGGAAAAAGACCGTTTCTGTATTTTTCCGGTTTTTTTCGTATTTTTCCGGTTTTTTTCAATTTCGGACTCTGAGTTTTTATATCATTTTTGATGAGAAAATGAGAAAATCTGTGACCAAGAAAAATATGATGACGAAATTGACACTGATGTTTTGAAAGAACTGTTAAGCGAGGTGCAAGAATCGGCTGGAGCTGCCGAGCTGAGCTGAAAATTTTAAAAATTCGAAATGTCGCTCAAAATTGTCTTTCTGACACAATTACTGGCTTGTTTTCTTTTTGATCTGAACTGACTCTAAATTCGGTTTAATTGCGTTATTGTAGCAAATTGTGTTCGTCTATTGTGACCAAAGACTGTCCGGTGAAAACGCTGTGGTTTTTTCCTGTGTAATTGGTGGAATATAAACGATTGAGCAAAAGGTAATGTTCGATTTATTGCTGACCTTTTGGGTTTTCAAGCCCAAACATAATTTATTTTCTTTGTTGGTGCACGATATTTTGAACAAAGCATTCTGATAGTTGTTTTCACAAAACCTGGTTCAAGTTTAAAGTTGGCTGCGACAAATATGCGGGTTTTTACAAGTTTTTGGCTTTGTTTTTTTCCGGTAAAATTACCGTAATTTTACCGGTAAAAATACAGGTTTTTTTACCACGATTTGAAAAAAACGGTATTTTGCCAACCTCTAG